>JAMKCH010037605.1:0-87386 GCA_023653785.1 Ophioderma brevispina | reverse complement strand
ACTTGGGCCTCCCTCCGTGGAGCTTCTATCCGAAGATACCATGGACCAATGGATAAGTTTGTTCTTTCCACGTTCCACAAGTTTATCTCCGAGACTTTCTAGTACTGCAGCGGTTCTACGGCAGCTAGCATCCTTGCATCGGCCTCCTCGTCCCCACAGCAAACCTACCCCATCTTCTCAGTCCCCACAACTCTCAGTAGCACGTTACCACTTGAAGTCGGTAAGTGCAACTATTTTATCATTGGGTTGTTCAACCTTCTCCCGGCGAGGACCATATCACCATATCTCCCGCTTGCCTTTTTTGCCCGAGCACTCTGTATCTGGTTGACGTCTACCAGTTTGCAATCTGTGGCATAAGGCAGGCTTGAATGGGACCGTACTAGGAGATGTAGGAGATTCCCCTCTCACCGGGGTAGAGTCCCATATCACCATAATCTCCGTATACTACCATTCAAGCCTGACGCGCTCCTCCGCCCCCACCTCCCAGTTTCAAGGCTGAAGGGTGAAAGTGGCAACTATTACAGTAAGTATCTTTAATTATATATTGTACTGTGTGATCCCTGACAACCAGTGTGTCGGAATAGGTGGTTGAATTTCCCCTGTAATAAGAACAGCACTTACCACAGCAAACTAGAGTAGGTTTAGCTCAAGCATAAATTATAGCAATATTAATTTCACCACAATGCATGCTTCATCAATCTTTGAAAAAGCTTAATGCATCATTGACCAAACAACATATATAGCTAGAACACCACACAATTACTCAACAAAACAAGTTCTGGCGGCCAATTGGTGGCCATATTGGCGGGTATCTTGGATTGATCTAATGTGACCCTTAATGGTCTTGCGATTGATTTTATGGCATTGGTTGAGTCCACAATCATGGATAACTAGAGTACCAATTTTATCTCCTAGGTTAAATATATGAAATTAGAAGCTCAAAAATAAGTGTGAATTGGGCAGCCAATTGGCGGCCATCTTTGATTGATCCAATGATTTGAACCCTCGAATTTCTTGTGATGATTTTTAATGGATTGGTTGAACCCCAAAACATATAACTAGTACCCATTTTATTCATCGCAGCTCTTAGTTACATGCTGAAAATATGTACTTTGGTGGCCATATGACGTCCATATTGCGGCCATCTTGGATTGATCATAATGTGAACCGCCTTGGTCTTGAAATTGGTATTAAATGATTACTTGATCCCAAAAACATCTGACTAGACCCAAAATTATTTATTTGTAGTTTTAATTATAAAGGGAGTTAGAGCGAAATATGTAATTGGCGGCACATATTGGCAGCCATCTTGGATTGAGTCATTATTGAACCCTCATTGTGCTTGAAACTGGTCTTAAATGATTACTTGACCCCAAAAACATATGACTAGACACTAAAAATATTACTATAGGAACTTCAATATGAAGGGAGTTATAGCTGAAAATAATGTAAGGCGGCCATCTTGGACGCCATCTTGAATTTCTCAAAACCTCAAGGGTACACAAAGTCCACCCGGTAATGCTGAAAGAGACCCTCCAGCTATACAAATCAAAATCATAAAAAAAATATATACAACATTTTGAGTTCAGTCAGGGTTCTGCCGGACTAGTCAGAGGGAGCCTCAAACCGCAGGTCATGCAACATCAGCAACTACCTGCTTCTACAGGGTTCCATCAAAATGGTTGCAGGCACACGCCCGGGATGGGGGCCGTTGGAGGTGAACAATAAAATATTGACGTAATTATACAGCATATCACAAATGAAGCTTGGCTTTGCATACCGTTTACAATACAGCATCCGATTTGGCTGTTATTCCAGTAATTTTTTGATTTGACTCAACACAAATGCAACAGAAACAATTTTGGGTTAATATACTGTGAAAAGTCCCAATAATATATAAAAGTCTACCAAAATAGTGGAACATGTAGAAAGAAGGGGGCAACGTTTGTTACGGGAGGTTAAAATTAGAAGTGTTCGATTGATTGAAATGATGTAGCCCAATTTATTGGGATACCCCTAAGTTTAAAAAAGGGTATATTTTTGCCCTATCTATGCGTTATAGTTTAGTACAATAGGCCCATAACAGTTCAAGGTCCTCCTGGGGTAAAAATTCATAGAAAAGTCCGATTTTGATCGGACTGGCTTTTGTAAACTGTTAAATTTTTCCCGACTATATAATTAAATGTGAAAATAGATTCTTTTTTTGTTTGAACTTTCTATATAAGAATCACAGAGCTACGACTAGTGATCTCCCATAAGACCCTGTAGTCCCAGTCACATTTTTGCGTTCCAATTATGCCACAAATATAACTCGATTTGGTGTCAATTCAGTATATTTTTGGGTTCTGTACCATAATTTTAGAGCGAACAATTGACAAATTTGTTTATAACGAAGTAGTCAGGTAGAATTTTAGGCACACAGCCTGAAGGATGGAATTGGAGTACAGACTTTTTCTATTGATAGATTTTATTTCATTCGTACCTAAGCCAATAATTTTTGGAGGGTTGGTGCAAAATTGGTTACAAGTGCCATTTTTGAAATCCAATAGGGCTGCTTACCATGTCCAAAATCACTTATAATCCCTTAAGATTTCCGATAGAGACAAATATTTCTCGGTACTCCGGTGTTTTATCACGAGAAAGTGGTTGGTAAAGTAATTTTATCATTACATTGCCACAACAATCCAATATGGCTGCTCAAAAGACCAATATGCGCTCGGAATTATTAAAATGGTCTTAAACACCTCCATTACACCTATTTACGCTACTTGAATACATGCCTAACACCTAAAATATGTGCTGTAGGTGTTCAAAACTGTTACATTTGATCACACTCTGCAAGTGTTACTTTAACCCCCTAGAAGTCATTTCCACCATCCGGACACGTCAAGTGTTTCTGCACATTTTGGCAGTTTGAGAGGCTTGATTCCAGAGTGTATGTGCATGCTTTATGCTTTACAATTCCGAGAATCATGTAAGTTGATCACTAGAAACCCTTATTTGGCATTTCTCTGTAATGGCCCTTTTCAAATTCCAAGATGGCAGCCAACACAGCCGCCTTTAAAATAGTAAAACCTACATTTAGAAATGTGTATGAGATGTAGTTTACATCCACTAATTCTGATTATAACGGTGGTAAATTAATGTCTGGGATCAGTATTTTGCACCATTTGACCATTCTTCTCTGTAATTCCTGTTTCTTTAACATGCAAAAATGTTTAAGATGGGGCCAATGTGGCTGTCTTTTACCTTCTTTAAACTAATTAAATTACGCTAGATCTGTCGTGTATTTAGTTAAAACACCCAAAATGAATTATTAAAGTTTAAATTAAAGTATGAGATGTATGTCTTGAGCATTAATAACATCGTATCATGTATAGTTGTTTTTGACGACATACTTACAATTTCAAAATGACGGACAGTATATTATGACTTATGACAATTCGTAGGTTTAAAGATCTTAAAAGGCAGCCATATTAGCTTCCATCTTGATTGGTAAGCTGTTACCACACTTGAAATGTTCCATATGAGTTCCCTACGGGGTTATAGAGCGCAGACTTATTGGCTCTGTCACAAATTCTTGATGAGTTATAGTCACTGAATGATGTCAGGCAATATTGGTTTTAGTGTTGCCATATTGGATTTGATTGTATGTTGTGATCAAATCGTGTCAATATCCGGTCCAAAAGATTCCTCGTGCTTTACAACCTGGTTCTAGTGCATAATTAATGGTCATTTGAATGAATTTGAGAGTGATAGCGTCCAATTGGATTTCTAGAAAATGGCACCTGCACGAAATTTTTGCACACCCTCAAGAAAATTAATTATCTTAGGCCTCATTGACAAAAATCGATCAATAGAAAAAGTCTTTTACTCCATTTCCACCCGTGCCCACAATTCCGGTCCTGACTACGGAATATCTGGAAATTTATCCCCATTGTTACCTTGAACCTATTTTGACTCATAACTATTGAACTACACCTGCAGATAGGGCAATCTATACCTTTTTTTAATCCTGGAAATGTAACGCACACGTTGGCATACTTTCGACGCGATTTTTGGGGATTCTTTCATATTTGACCCCTGTATAAACCCTACCACCTTAAAATATATGTTCCACTCCTTTGATTTTAGTAGACTTTGAAATGTTTATTTTTAAAGTCTTCTCAATATAATTCTTTTGGAATTGATTCTGTTGTCAATTAGTGTTGCGTTAAGGCAGCTTCATTCTATTTTGACTGGCCTATGTTTGGCAATTTAGAGATATGGCTGATATTCCAAGGTGCGGGTAGCCCAATTGTGGCCACTTTGTCACGAATTAAGAGATACAATCACGTTGATGGGTTGAAATAGCTTTTGAATTTAAGATTTTACATCAGAACCTGTTCAAATGTCATCGAAAGTTCGCATTATTTAAATAGTCATGTACAATTGCAATTTGATTACGGGAACTATCATATGGTTATTTGTATTTCAATTTAACTTCAATAACTGGATTCATTTTCCAGAACTCTTTAAAAGAATGTATTAATATTTTCAAGGCAAGATGTGCATTTATAATTGCTTGATAATGCCTATGTTTTTCCAATTGAGTGTGCTCTATTTTATGTTCTTTTATTTATTCATGAAGTATTTTTTTAGAATATTACACAGAAAAAGAGCCTTGATTTGAAGCAACAAGATAAAAGATCAAGCATTATAACTATGTATGGATGATTCCTTCGAATCAATAAACTGCCTTATCAACATACATAGCTATGCATATTCTATTGTGTTAAGTTATCCCATTCCTGTGAGAAGTGCACAATGGTAACTTTCACCCCTCTGGAATATTTTGTCATATCTCAGTTGCAATAACCAAATCGGATACTGTAAACGTATTCAAGCAGGACTCATTTATGACATGATGTAAATATCATGTCACTATTTTATTGTTTTCACATCCAACGAGGGTGATTTTGTCTTGCACCATTTTTGTGAACACCCTGTATATATAAGCAATAATCCAGATTGTATGTGTTCAGTTTGTCCCATCAAGTGTCGATGCAAGTTCTCTAATTCTGTGCCGCATGTCAGCATCAATATCACTACACTGCTTGAGTTCCTCACAAAGCACAGCGATATCTGTATTCAACTCCCCCACTATATCAACTGTATCAAGAGCCAGTTTCGTAAGTGATGGCAAGCAGGACAACAGCCACACTAGTGCGTTGCCATTAATTGTGCTGAATTCCAAACTGAAATCAACGAGGGAGTTAAATGCTTGGTACGCTACTTTGGCTTCCAACTTGCTTGTGAGGCAAATGCCGTAAAGCGTTACTTTCTCTATGGCCGGTATGCAACACAAGAATTGTGTGAAAGCTTTCTCACTTATGGTAAAATGTGAATTGATATTATACTTAATATGTAGTTTTTTCAGCGATTTGTACTGCTCAGAAACACTGGCGACACCCATCTCCAAACTAAAGTCAGAGCGGCGAAATTCACAAAAGAGTTTACCAAGTGATGGCATGCAACGCAAGATGGCAAGTATATCAATTGCTTTGATTCCACCAAATATGCCCAATGAAAGTGCAAAATAAAAAACCGAATTGTAGTTGCATTCATTGCATATGTTGGTATCATTACGTGAGATGTTCAATGTTTTGAGTGATTTACACAACACCGGTGAATTTGAAGACAAAACGAATTGTAGGTCAAGAAAATCAATGTCCAATGTCTCAAGTTCTGGCAGGAGCTTTAGCAATGCGAGCAGTACATTTTGTTCATTACGATTCCCCATGCATGTTATTTCGAGTTCCTTAAGAGATTTACCTGGTATCATTACACTTGTATCAAATTTTCCGTTGACAACAACTTGGTGCATTTCAGTTTTTCGAGAGATGGCATTAAACCGAACAATGTCACAAGACTTTTCGCGTCAATAATGACACTTGTCAAATGGAATTCAATGAGAGATGTGGACGCTGCCAGTGACTCTGCTTCGACCACTTTCAAGTCTTCTCCACGAATGTTCACTGCTTCAACTTTTAATATCTGAAGTGAAGAAAAGCAAGCTATTGCATTCACCGTCACAAGGAGAGTGCATTGATGATAACACATGTCTAAGTCATCTTCATACTCACCCAAGCATATATTATCCTCCACGTCCATATCAACGCTACCAGTCAGTCTACTAAGAAAGGGCGTTGGAACATGGGAAGTCAGTAATCGTTTATATCTGTCAACTTTGTGCACCAATCAGGTATAATCTCTCCGGCGGCTTCGTCCGGATAGGCCAATGTAAATTCTTTGAGTGATTCACACAACACGGTTTGGCTCGAGTCAAATTCCTGTGTGTTATTGACATTGAACATTGTCAACTTTTCCAGTGCTGGCATGGAAGTCAGTAATCGAGTAAGTGTGACAACTTGTGTGCTTCCACCTTCGACAGAATAGGAAATTATAAATTCTGTGAGTGATGAACACTTAACTGACGCGTCCAAATCTTCAATTACGACGTTGTCAAGTATTAATGTTTCAATTGATGGCATAGAGTTCAACACTTTAAGTTTAAATGTAAATTCACTTGATTCAGAATAGAAATAACCAAATTTCTTGAGTGACCTACACATTATCGGCAGCTGTCCATCAGACTCAAAGGTAATTCCAATGTTGTGAAGTAACAGTGTTTTAAGAGACGGAAGGAAGCCAAGCAATTTCAAGGGAAATGTATTTTTGCTCACTTCTTTATTATGTATGTAAAACTCATTAAGAGATGTATACGGTAATATTTGTGTATGTAATTCTCCCGCTAAATTGACATCATCTAATGTAAGTGTATCTATTGAGGAATTACAACTCAATATTTGCACAATTGTGTTTCTTTTAATGTCAGGATTCAATTTGACGTTACTAGAGTACGAAACTGTCAGTGATTTAACTGATGCCATTAAATCTAGTATTTTCAAGATTCGACATGTTTCGTCTTGAACAGAATATCCGATAACTATTTCTCTAAGTGTACTTGGTCCTTCATATAAAGTTTGCTCTAACTCTCCTCTTATCTTAACGTCATTCAATTCAATTTCCTGAAGTGATGGCATGTAACGTAATATCTTGGTAAATGTGTTTCCGCTGATGCTAACATCCGAAATGGAGAATGCCGTTAGCGACCTACATGGACACAGATCTGAAAGTTGTGTGTTACACTCCCCTGTAACAGACACCTCGACGAATGCCAGTTTTTCAATTGATGGTATCTGACTCAAGAATCGAATTAATTTGTTTCCACTGACACTGCAGTTTTTAATCGAAATTTCTTGAAGTGGTCTGTAGAGTAGAGCTAGGTCTACATCAAGAGTCCCCGTAATTTGAGCTCCGTTGATCGTCAACAGCGATGGCATGCAGTCATATAAGTTGAGTAACATCAGTAGTATGTTTCCATTCAAATATCGTTCTGAAGTCCAGGACAATTCCTTGAGGTACCTGCACTGAAGAGCTGTCTCATTCTCTAAGTCCTCTGTTATTTCAACGTTTTGGACGGTCAGTTTTTTCAAGTGAGGCATGCTATTCAACGACGTTATCAATGTGCTGCTTTTGATTTCAGCGCTCGCATAACTAGGCAAGATGACGCTCAGATGTTTTAGTGTTTGGCACATAATTGGCGAGTTCAAAAGTACTGGTTCGTAATAAAAATAATAAGCAGGATCAGCCAGAACAACATGCAATATATCAAGAGAGGGAATATGCGTTAGCAATTGTATTGCAGAGTTGAAATACGAACATTCCACATAGAGTTCTTTCACAGATGTCAATTGAACGGATATGTCAGCATCAGACTCCAATGTAATATTACCCCTAAATGACATCTTTTCAAGAGATGGCATGAAACTCAGAAACTTCAATAAAATATATGTTTGCATTGATTCTGCAAAATCATCATCGTCGTACTGAGGACCTAGGTCGACTATTAACTCCTTGAGTGCTTCACACATCGGTGGTGAATGATCGTGATCTAATTCCTCTGTCATTGCAACATGTTGTAGTGTGAGTCTAAGAGATTGTATATGATGTATTAGTCGAACAAGTGTGTTCATCTTCCACTTTTTATATATGTTACTGATAATTTGGATTGTTCCTATACATTTGCACCTTACCGATGTATTAATCCAGAAGTCTTGAATACTATTGGGTCTTTCAAATATTATATTTAGTTCGTCGAGTGAACGCATGCAAAGTAAAAGATTGATAAGTTGACCCACATTAAAAGGATATGGATCGAATGTACAATCTGATATGTTCATTTGCTTTACAAGTTCAGAGTTTTGCTTAACAACTGTGTCAATATCGTGTTCAAATACAGGCTTCCCAAGTGATGCTTGTTGTGACTTGGCTTCAACGAATAATTTCATAGGAATGTTCCACAATGCTTTACGACGAAGTTGACCTTGCACGTCAAGAACTCTCATAACATGGGGTAAAATGGTCGCAGCAGCTCTGGCGCTTAATCCACAGGAAAAACGCAGTAATAATTCCATCTTGTTAATGATATCTTCACTCTGAAGTTTTTGCAAATATCGATGAAATTGACTTTCAAAGCTCGCGTCGACATCGGCTAGACTTGCCCAATAGACAGAGGCACAATACTCATGAAATGTTTTATGAAAGAATGTAACAACTGTCTTATTTCGCTCAATTTCTTCTTGGTATATTAATCCAATCTTACACGCTCCCTCCAGGCACGTTCTACTTAATAATGCTGATTCGAAGCTCAATTGACCTTCAAAAAGAAACTCAATTCCAATTTGTCCAAGTTCTCTCAGAACACTCCCCATGTCGTCTTCATAGTTTTTCTGCCAATGTTTGTTAAGATATACAATGGCCTCCTTGTACAATTCGGTAAGACTTTCTGGAAGGTCTGGCTCTTTCTGCTGGTCCAGCCATAGATGACATATCATTACAAGAAGGATGGGAAAGGAGGCCAAAGCATCCAATACAGGCACATGTTTAATTTTGTGCATCAATGATGTTGCGAGGTTTTCCGAATTTTCTGTTGTTTTAATATGAAAGAACTTGTACACATACGTTTCTACACTGTCTTTAGAAAACCCTGAAACCCCAACATTAACGTACTCATTTCCCTCGTCGTGCCTTTGACAGAATTGATCCACCATGTGAGGCCTTGTAGATACAATCACCCAACAATTCACCAGAAGGGGACTGTCGAACACTTGGGTTTGATGATTCAAACATTCGACGGCCATTTCATCATATCCATCGATTAAAAATAAACATCGTGCGTTCAAATAACTGATAACTTTGACGATTTCTTCCTGTGTTGCATCAGGCAAAAGTTGTTTCTTTACTGCTTGCTCAATGGTATCTCCTGCGTTAAACCTCCGAACATCAAATACTATCAGCAAACAGAATTGACTTAAGCAATATGCGTCACTTTGCCCGGGCGATTGTGCCCAACTGTACGCAAGTCTGTTAATTAAAGTAGATTTTCCGCATCCTGCCAAACCGGTCAATAGCAGGTGATCACATATTTTATCAGGTTTACCATCTTTGCCTTCTTTCCTTATTTTCAGCAAATCCAAGTACGACTGAAGTTGTCTCGATTTATCATTTAGACCATCTTTTAATATTCTTAAGTCTACAAAGAGACTATCAGTGTCTGCGATTGACTCTCGATGACTACCAAACCTGATTTTGCTTCGTCTTTTGGAATAAACGCCTTTGAGAGATTTGCTCCATATCTCTATTTTTTCCTTCATTCCTACAAGATCAATAAAAAGAGAATGAACCAAAACAAGTAAAACAACAATAATTATGATTAAAATATATTTCCAGAATATATTTTTTAAAACATTCAATAATGAAGGCTAGGCAAGGAATAGTAAAATTATGAATTATAAGGTCATGCCACCTCTGCAGGGTCATAAGACAAGGCCAAATCAGCAAATTGAGTTGCGGTATATCGTCTGGGACTTAGCAAAAATGTCATTGTTCTCGAAATGGTCAAAATGTTCGAACGAATGTTCACAGAACCCGTTTCGACAGCAGCATTTCGTTTTAAATCATTTTGGTGTTTATTATCTGCTCTAGAAGGAGCAATTTTATATTTAGATAACATATTTTTTTGTATAGTCTTGTATTTTTGTGAGAGCAAAGTACGGTATGTATATAAATATTTAACATAGGTTTGTACAGAAAAAGGCACGCAGTCGCACAATGATGAAATCCGTTTCATTTCAGCACATAGAGAGCTAATTGTGTTTTTATGATTATACAATTAATTTTGTTTCATGCATATAATCATGCATACATAGAAAAATATTTCTGGCAACAGGGTTTGTTAATTTATATTTTTTAAAACACTCGTGCCATTGATGCCTAAGGTGGTCCCAGAGACCCTAGTTTATTATCTCATTAACGGGCAGGGAATTTTAGCATTTTTTTTTTATGGAAAGAAGTGCATTAAATATTTACAAGATTGCACACATACGCGCGCACGCGCGAGCGCGCACACACACACACAATCCACGAGTGGTGAGAAGTCGGCAAAAACAAATGTTGGGTATCATGGAACCCTCCTTAGACACTGTAGGTTTGTTTAAGGTCCATGCTAGCACTGTGGCAAGGTGCGGTGCGGCAAATTTAGCGCATTTTTATCCACTTCCGTCGCAGAACCGATCGATACATCGAAAAGCGGCAAGGTCATCGCAGGTCACATTCCGCTTCAAAACTGCGGTGGCCTGCGACAAACTGCGCAAATTTACCGAAAATTGCCGCGCCGCACCTCAACGCAACGCGTCGCAAAGTAAAATTAAATATGTTTTAACTGTTGGCGGTGGCCCGAAGTGCGGTGACAAACTCGAATTTTGCCCACGTGTTCAGTATCAAAATCAAACATCGAATGGCAAGCCCTATGACTACATAGTGAAGGGGAAAAGCTTTTAAAATAATTATAAAGTGTACGAAAATTGATTATTACATGTGTACGAATTAAAAACATCTTGGAAACTGCGGTCGTCTTCGAATCACCTCACTCATTCGCAGCAACACCCGCAGAACCCTCTGCAGTGCGTTGCAGTTGCCGCACCTCACTGCACATTGGCAGATAAAAACCGCCACCTCTTCGTAATGAAGCTGCACAAGGCAACTTACGTGCAAGCTCGTTCAAAAGAGATTGATCAGTGATGCCTGACGTCTGCATACACAGCCTCATCTTTGGCCCCAAGTTCTAAATCACGATAGACATTTCTCGCTGTCAATACAAGCAAGCACGAGTTCCACTGCAATTTTGAATTTTCCGCGCAAAGTGATGTTCATATTTGCTAGTTCCTGACTGTATTACTAACTTAATAGTTTAATGGTGTCCTAAAAAATGAGATAAGTTCCAAGCCATTGTATTATAAAGCAATTTTTGATAACAAATGTGAAAGGGAAATAAAAAAATTTTCGCTCCTACATATAGTGGAAATCAACGCATCGCAACCACTCTGTATTGTTAACAAAATTTGAACTCCATTGTCCTGTGCTTTGAATGGGCATAACTCCCATTCACACCACAGCTGTTTATTTCAGCCAGAGAGTCGCCCCGTAAAGTCATATCGACCGACCTGTTACCAGCACGTCCCATTTTCTCGGCATTCATTAACCGTTACAATAGTATATTGTAACGTCCCATTTTATAGGACTTGATTTAAAATGCTAGTTTCTGTCCTGTATTACCCCAAGTTCAATTGTTTAATTTGTTAATATTTTGAAAGCCAATACCGGTATGGTTCAATGATAGAGTTCCCGCCTTGATAAAACTTGCTAAGTGAACATTTTTCAAAGTTTTTGAAAGAGTATCTTCACTAATTTTTACTCAACATAACTCCGATTTGGATCACATTTGACAATTTATTTTCTTAAATTTGAAAGGATATCACAAGAATGGTTCTTTAACTAACCGCCTGTACATTTTTGTACAAAGTTTTTGTAAAGTCACAGATACGAGTGTTTTTAGATCCTAGTTCAAATCTAATTAATATTCCAAAATCCACGTGACTGTGCATACGTGGACCGTAAAATACAGGCTTTCAAACTCTCTGCTGCTGCCTTGCAGTTCAGCGCAGTATCGACAGGCTGCCACGCTGTATAATACGTATACGATATGATGAACGTTCAAAACCAACAAAAATTAACTCCAGGATCAAAAAGGGCTGGGCTCTAATCGAATTGCTTCGAACTGTCTTTTAAGTATACTGTGTTTCAAGTTTCTACGACACTTAAGGCTATTTTGACCATGTAGTGTTGGGGGAGTCTTGTATTTCATTTGCTGTGACCATAACTCCATGTTGTAACCTGCACATTTATTATTATTATTATATTATTATTATCCCTATAAATTTATTATTAGTATGGCTTATTTTTTGTAAAATATAGACTTTGTCCGATTGAAAAATAATTCTCACAATCCTTGCGCACCTCATTCGGGTCATATGCGGCAGTCGACTGTGCGCCCGGTTGAGATGTGGAAGAATGGGTCGACAGCCAAACGGAAGTAAGTTCACCAACAACAACCAATACTCTTTCTCTTTCAAACGCAGGGTACACCTCTATCTTGCCAAAATCTTTCTTTAACTCGCATTCGTTTAAATTATTCCACGGCCGCCATGGTGGGTAGTTGTCGACCCGAAAGTGGCCTCTCGCGGTTTCAAACGGTGGTGGCGCAAGGATTGCGAAATGCGAGAATGTTAGCTTATTCAGGTAAATATTGTTACTATATATATTTGTGACAGTGCATTGCAGATCACGCACGTACGAAAAAAATGTCCTCAAACATAGTTTTATGTTCCTTCATTCCACATGAAGTAGAGAAGTAGAGAACCGTCTTGGTCTCCCCTGTAGTAGCTGCAATTTTATATTCAGTGACAATTTCTCTACAACACCAAACACGATTTTCCTAAGGTTTTTCCAATGCAAAAGTAACATCATTGCTGATTTGTGTGAAACAATCTCCAATGCGAGGTCCTATGTCCTCTGCAGGAAACCCACAAGAGGAATCGATAACCACCGCCCAACCATACAGGAATGGTCCTTGCATCGAGAGACCACATTGACAATATGGAAAGTGCTTATATGTGAGGACAGGCACAGTAGTACTAGAAGCAACTCAATGTCTGGTGACAACAACATCGAAGTCTCACCATCGAGCTTAGCTCTGCATAGGTTGCATCCGTGTTACAAACCTCCATCAGTAGACTTCAGGCATCCTCACCAGCTTTGGGAATCGCACCAAACCTCACTTCTTCATTGGTGACCTCAACAGCCATGTTACAATTGGGCTACAATGAAACAAAGATGGGACAAGCTGTAGAAGAATGGGATAAGACAGTACAAACATCTACTTTATCCTCACGACTCGAAGCTCCGCAAGCATTTCATAGCGCCCGAGTGGACGAGAGGTTACAACCTGATTCTAGCTATTGTTAGTAAAAAACATCTTAACTGGTAGCAGAGTGTTCTAGATCCTGTCCATTAACTCAACATCGACCAGTCGGTATCCAAGTCAACGCTGCAGTAAGACCAAACAAAGTGCCTTGTAAGCGTCGCTTTAAACTACAGGAAGCAGACGGGCAGGATTCACGATGATCCTGAATCCGAACGTGAAGAGGATTGCGCCAAACTCCATACCTATGACAATTGCCCAACTAGTGAACAAGAATGCCCGGAGATCATACCAGAGGACTGTAGGACGAAATATATACCAGGCATTTCCAAGGAATGTGCAGAGAATATCAAGCGTAATCACCATGTTTTAAGCTGATCTTTTCGGCGGAAAAAACTGCTAAAGTTGAGGAAGTTTCGGAGAGGATCTCCAGGAAAAGACAAAACCTGGCATACGTTAATTGAATCACCGATATGACCCATAACAATAAGAAAGCATGGTCTACCATCTGAAAAGCTCGAGGGGATCCAACGACCCTCACAGGAAGCCAAATGTCACCCCAAAAAAGTTGCGCACAAATCTGCTTTAAAAAGGCAAGTGCAGCAAAAAGTCCAAGAAGATCAAACTAGACATAAGAGGTTAGTGGCGACCCTGGTTTCACTCGACCCTCAACATGGGCGAATGGAATACGGGTATTGCTAAACTCAACCAGGAAAAGCAGTAGGCATTGACAAACATTCTCAATGCAGCAGCTTAAAAATCTCGGCCCCAGTAGCAAGGAATGGCTTCTTGAGCTCTACAATTGGTGCCTTATTTCCCACAGAGTTCCCAAAGATATGGAGGAAAGCCACAGGTTATGGCACTCCTAAAGCATGGGAAGATCCATCCAACCCCAATAGCTACAGACCAATAATCATCTCAGCCATACCTACAAGCTCTTTGAACGTCTCTGCTGTCAAAGTGTATCGCACCTCATAGACGAACACCTCATACCAGAAACAAGCAGGTTTCGGCTCGGGCATCAACAAGCCGCCAAGTACTCAACCTAACTCAACACCATTGAGGATGGTTCGAGAGGGTTATGGTAACCGGCGCCGATCGACCTATCAGCAGCGTACGACTGTTAATCACAGATGCATATTCCATAAGCTTGGACTGAGCTTAATCCGATGGACTGCTGGCAAACTAGGATGTTCCTGTGTTCAGCTAGGAAGCAAAGAAGAGCCAATGGCGTAGGCTCAGGAAGTGGTCTACCACAAAGGGAGTGTGCTTGCAACTCTCATCAAAATCTATACAAACGACCAACCAAGGAGGGCAGGAAACATGTCGTTTTATTTACGCAGACGATCTTGGAATTAGCGCAACAAGATGCCGATTCACAGTTGTTGAAGAGCTTTGGATGAACTCATCCTTATTCTATAAGGAAAACCACATACGGGCAAATCCAATCTAAGACACAGGTATGTGCTTTCCATCTACGAAAGTGAAGCCCAAAGTCAGCCTTAAAGTTACCTGGTCTGACAAACACCCCTGGAGCACCTGGATAACCTGTCACCTAGGAGTCACCTTGGACCGCACTCTCTCATATAAGACCCCACATCGAGAAGGCGAAGAGTAAAGTATGTTCACCCAAAACAATATTGAACAAAAACTAACTGGCACAAGATGGGGTGCTCGCCCACATACCCTAGTTCGACGGCAATTGCCATGTGCTACTATGTTGCAGAGTATGTTGCTGTATGGAATATCAAACCATGCCAAGGAAGCTTGATTCAGCATTAAATGCCTCCTGCCGGTTATCACAGGATGCCTCCGTCCAACACCAACGGAAAAACACTGTACTCATAGCAGGAATGGCTCACACCAGATACCAGTCGTTAGCGTAGCGAGATGCAAGAGCGTAGTGCAAGTATGTAATGTGACGCACCTATGTATGGACGGATAACCTGTTGCCAACCGCCTTAATCCAGAGAGAGTTTCTTAAGCAAAGTTTAACCCCTTAAAACGTTCTCTAAGGAGTGAGGAGAGTTCGCCTTGATGACAGAACTTATACCAAGTAAATTCTATTGGTATTGAACCTGAAGAGCATCACCCACATGGAGCTGACTCCTCGTGGGCTATGAATGGGCGAATGCCGCAACAGATTTGAAGCCAGAACTGGCAACGATCTAAGGTTCCTTGGCAGAAATGGGCTACCTGGAAAGAAGATCGGACACTACCGTGTTGTGGGAACAGCACAACAGGCCCTGGACAAATCTCTTGCCTGCCCACTGTGGAGCAACAATGCACAAAGCAGGACCTTGCGGAATTAGTGAAGCGCCGACGTTGACCCATCTGCTGGCTGGATCAATTGAGAACCAGTGCTTGGACACGATAAGAAAGAAATTCCACCATGTAAAATATCAAATCTCAAAACAAATTGCCAACATTTATAACCATACAAGATTAAGTAAAAATCTTTCGGACGTTGGAATGGAAGTTTTAATGCTCGAATTACTTGCTTTCTGATCAAAATGCGTTACTGGGATTGGTTACCACTGTGAATGCTGAGGTTGCCTACGACTTGATAATGGTCACCATCTACCTTAAAGGCTACCGTGGACGATGGTTGGGTTACCAGGTAGTGTATTGAGATACAGTAGTTCGGCCTACGGTTGTGGGGGTATCTCTGAAAACTGATGGAGCTCTCCTGTTAGTAATAAGAAAAACATTATAAGGAACGATTGTTGGGTTACCATGGATGTGTATTGTTGAGTACGCCCACGGTGTGGATTATCGCCTCTGATTAAAATAATAATGCAGAGAAAACTAGTAAGGTCCACTTGTGCAGGGAATAAAAACAAACAAAACACAATATCTCCATTTGTGTTTAAAAATATTATTTATTTTCTCTAATTTTACTTGAGAAAACGTTTCTCACAGGAAAAGTACATTGTTTATTATGGAAGGGTAAAAATGGAATTCCCACTAGTGCTAAATGAGATCATCAGGATGTTGTTGACAAGTTAGAGATCGTTCTAGGTGATAGGTACTATACTGGAGTTTTCCAAGTCATTGTGTAAGCTGTTGTTCAAAACCATGAGATGCAAAATAGTAGTTTCTCATGATGTCATAATGATGGCCATTTGTGTAGTGATCCAAGCAGATGTACAAAATTTGAGCTTTTCCCGATCTTGCGGTTTTGGTGTAATGAGCATTGCTTCTTTTCACGCTCCCAAAGACAGTCTGTATTTCTGTCCGTTTTACGGACAGGAATAATTGCAAAACTGCGAATTTCTTACACATACGCCGAATCTCTGCCCATACGGTTAGGTACACATGGATTAGCCCCGGTGTCAGAATACAAACCAACTTTGTCGATGTAAGTGTGGGTTTGTGGGGGGGGGGGTGAGTTGTGGATTACGAAATGCCTTTTAAGGTACTCGCTGCCCCCACATCAATGCGTCTTGAACCCCTTGACACTTAACCAGTTCGTCGACTCATTTAAAAGATGCATTGTTATGCTGAAATTCTGAATGTGCCTTGTAACCGAAATAGTAATTGTGTAAACGGCGACTCCTAGTCGCCTTAGTGATTCAGAATATTTAATACTATCTATTTGATTTAACTTGGGTGAATTATATTTTGGGAATAAAGCTTGGCCACTATTGTCCTTACTGTTTACACACTTCTTTTCGTCTCCTCACTTGACCGCGGTTAGCAATTCTTCATATATATTTTCGTGTGCGGTAAAGCCATTTGAGGTAACCGTCTTTAAGCTCTACTTCCAGTTCACAATGTCAAAGGTAACTTAAGGCTTTTACCTGTTAAAGGAATTTATTGGAAAATCAATCGCACATATATAATGAATATCCCTAAATATGACGTACCTATGGTTTGCAATTGTCCATGGAGATTCCTTGCGAGAAAACATCATTTTCACGCTTAACGTCGAAGCAGTAGAACTATCTTTAAGGAAGCCGCCACGTTATTATTTACGCTATCGTTTTGCCACAAGCCATGTTTTAGAAGTCTTTTCACACCAATTGAAAGATTAGCGTGGTTTAGTCAAGTTCTCTGGCCTGTATGAAAGACTAATCGCGTTTACTTTTAACGTTAGAATTAAAAACACAGCTCAGCTTTAATTTAACGTTTTCCCTTTAAAGTATATAAATTTTATCAAAAAATGGCATACATTTGTTGCCTATTTTGTATAAATGATCCTGGGATTCTGAGAAATATAGTTTTTAAAATAAATTAGGAACTCTAACATCATACAAAGAGCGCTACTCGGTACATTGAAAAGTACGTATATTGCTGAACGCGCATTAGTGTTTTTTTTTCGAACCCTGTCTCTATACAATGGATTGGAAACCTGGGCTTTCGTAATTGAAGCACTGATGGCCATATGGTCATCCAAAAACGCACAACCGTGGTTAAGTAAAGAGCCGTCCATTTATACAAAAATTGTTCCCATTGAAATGTGGATAAGCGACATAAACAGACTACAGAATCAAGCCAATTCAGTGTGAGCTCATTTCTTGGGGGGGGGGGCGCGTATGGGAATGGCATTTCCTCTAAACGTCACCCGGGATCCAACTTCTCTGTTTAAACTGGTGTCTTCTCTGTAATGGTATTGTGTTCGGTAGAAACCAAGAGGCCCCCCTTGCTCCATTCATCTATATACAATCTGTTGTTAGTCCAATCCATTGTATAGAGAATAGGTTATCAGTGCAACTGCGATAAAACTAAATATTACGCACCCCCTTTTCAAAATGTCACGTTTTTCACATGGATTGTTAGTGTTTAGTCAACGTAAAACAGTTGTTAATGATATCTCAAACACCCCTCTTAACATTTTTCTCATATCACTGAGGTTTTTAAAAAGTGTATTTTTCTGGCATAAAAAATTCTAAACGACCTTCGCTCTCTGTCCTTGTGTGCTCAACGACGTTCAAAAGTGAAGGCTTTTGGCAAACTTGCACGTGATATATGAGCGTATGGGATATATTTTTCGCTGGCTTCTGTTTCGGTAATTGCATGCGGCGTTGTAAATATCCACAGGGAATAACATGGTAGCTCCATGATCGTTGTACAGTTGCGTATATTGGTCGGATAAATCGGAATTTTTTCGCAAGGAAACTCCAATGGGCCATGAAAAACATCTGATACGTTTTATTTAGGGGATTTTCATTATATATGTGTCGATATATTTCTACCAATAAATCCGCTTTAAGGCAGGGTCGCACCACAATGGGAACCATAAAGGTAGGGTCAAGGGTAGCCTGCCTTATTTCTATCAACGTCTATATCAAATGCGTAATTGACACTCTCCTCGCACAGTGGTAGTTTGTTCTACAGTCAATGGTTAAGCTTAGTAATAGCGATATCAGAATTATCATCACCAAGACCGCTTTGTCTTTTCTTGTGAAAAAATAGCATATAACTTTAGGCAAAATAAATGAATAGGATCACTAAAATACCAAGGTTGAAGCACTGCTTAGGTAGATAAATACCCATTCTATGGCCTGCGATTAAGTACCAATGTAGGTTGGTATTATAGCCATGATACGTTTGCGATTTAACAATCTTTCCGTGCTACAGAACCGAGATAACATATTTCTCCGTCACTAAATTCAAAAAAAATATTATATAAAAAGTCATACTGTATATAGTCTAACCCTTGTCTAACCATGGAACCCAATAGAGAAGAGGACAAACACACACGAGTTTCAAAGACCCATGTAGAGACGTTATGACGTCCATAGAAATAATTTAATATGTGGTAGCTCTTTTGGTATCAAAGAACGAGGAACACCTCACTCTATGCAACTAAAATCAAATGGCGCGTGATATTCCTGTGAAATGGGGGGGGGGGTGTGGGTGGGGTTGCCACACCCGTAATCCACCACTTTGGGATCACCCTTTACCTTGCTATACCCTGGTAGTGTTTTTTTTGATTTTGTGGGGCATGAAACGGACATAAATGTCAATTGCAATTACATTAAACTCATTTGACACGGAAAATTAGTAGGGCGAAACGAATTAAGAGAGCGGTCACAACCCCCCCCCCCCTTCGGAGACGAGGGTTATTGCTCTGTAATTGTATTAGATTTAATAGGTATAAAGTAGGACTTATCACACTCAAATTCAGAAGAACGAACATGGAATCATGTCCCGACATGGTATCTGCTCTCAAACAGCCACAGCGGTAAAGAAATTCAACATAAACGGAAGTTAAAATATTACAAGCTTGGTGGGTTTTCGACGTAGAATTCCACGTGTTGGGCGCGCTTGGCACCAGTTCAGAATTTATACTTTGTTACAAGGTACTTTCATACACCGTTTCTCAAGATGGAATTGATCGGAACTTTTCATATTTTTTTCACAAGATTTTTAACATTACGGGTCACAATCACTCAAAATGCAAGCTTATTTTCTACAGTCGTAGCTCCATCCACAAAGGAATACGATTTTGATGGGGTTTTTCGGTATTTTTCTGAACAAAATTCTCCTCTATGTGGTGACAACACTGCCAAAAAAGTTGGAAATTAAATGAATGTAATGTGCATTTTCCAAACCCCTACAGTCAGTGGTCACAACATCTGGTCAAATTACAAGGTTTTGTGATACTTTTTCCCGTAGTCACTGAATCGACCGCGGCAAAGAGATATAGATCACAAACGGTCTCGTTGTATGCACATGAATACCCATCGAGTGCCTAGCTTTTGTCGAGATAATGTGTAATCGAATTAGGTAATTGGTGGTTTCGCGTTGGTTGTCCTTCTCTTCTATATGTCCATTGTCAACCAAGAGTTTTCTACTACATCAGACCAGTTGGGAGGGGGCGTAATTTGTTCGTAATTAACCCTAAAATGGCCGGGCTGAATCCGCTCACCCCCCCCCCCACGTAGTTGCGCACTGCGTGCGAAGAAAGGCTGATTTCCTATGGCACGCCGTTTTTGCCAAATATGTAGTGTGTTTTTTTGTGTCCCAGTTGTGTTTTGTGTGTGTACACACCGGGACCCACACACCACACACGCTCACACCAACACACCCCCACACACGCCCGCACTCGATCACACACGAAAATCAACACGCACGAAAATCACTACAGACACAAACCAACCGCCATACACACACTCGTCGCGCACCCCCACGCCACCAAACACAAACAGGACACACAGACGCACGCCCTCAACCACACACAAATCAACACACACGAAAATCCCTACAACACAAACCGAACACACCACACACACGGACGCACAACACACACACCCACACACACACACCACATACACACACCCACACACACAAGAAAGCAAACAAAAATCACTAGCATACCACCGGGTAACAACCGGACCGCTCGACACACCTTTAGACCCACCCACTCCATTCTCCGACCCCAGGCACCACGCGCCCCCTAGTTGCGATTGGCACCCTGATCGCGTGGGCTTGACCCTGGACTGCCGCCGACCAATCACTTCCCCGCACTAATACACACCACGCCCCTACAAACGCAAAACGACTTTTACGTTGCATCTACACCACAAACAAAGTAGCATGCAAAACTCAAATCTAACACACATACGGCATGGCACGCAAACCAAGGAGGTGTCCACAACCAAATCACCACCCAGCACCACCAAATCACACACCAACCGAAAGGCATGCCGCCAAATGGGAAAAATGCCAAATGGTAAAAATTATCACATGATCAAAAAGTCACGTGATCCGCTACATTAGAAAAGAACTCCAGAAGCTGTGGTTTGACCTGGCGCATACTTTGACCCACATCATGGCCAAAAAATCGAACTTTGCTTGAAAAAAATGGCAAACACCACGAATTTTGCGATTTTTCGCATTTTGCATTACTTCAATGTGTGACCGTCACTGTGACTTCATACAATGTATGTTTGTACTTTATTGGTATCAATGGTCCCTCTGAGGGTCCTACACACATGTAATAGTTCATCAATCCGTTTTCCGAGATACGCCCTCCTCCCCCCCCCTCCCCCCCCGGCGGTGAGATGGTTCCAAAAAGCCCGGTGTGAAAGGAGAGTATATCCGGTAGGAGCAATAGTCCGGGGCTCCATAGACGATAACAGAATAAAGCGTGAAACTAATGTGCGTGAGAGTCCAACTGAATCGATTGCCTAGATTGTTCACACCATTGTTCCGGACTATGAGTACTCCGGACAATTGTTACTCTAACCGGCTCATTTTTTTTTTTTTTTTTTTTGTTTTTTTTTTTTTTTAGTCACATAAGTGAACTTGCAAGAATAATTTCATTTTGTGTTTACAGCGATAGCCAACCAATCAACAAGCTTTAGAATAGACACGCCCCGTTGAATACTTGTACTTCTATTTCAAGCATGATAGAAAGCCATTTGGAAAACCAAATTTATGAAAAGTGTTGACTTTTATTTAAACCACTTGACTTTTTCTGTATGTTGAATAGTTGAGTACATAGTGGTATATTCAAAACTGCCTACGCTTCCTGGTTAGGCGGACATCCTAAAACGACTATCACTTCCTGTTTTGTTGCAGAGTTTATTGCAGAGTTTAATTTTACCATCCTTATATTCACAGTAACAATCCATTGTATGCATTTGCCTTTCACTATGTTTGTTTGTGAAAAGCTATGAATAGGCCATCCTATAGGGTTCAATAAATTTTAGTAACGTGTATAAATTCCAAGTACATTTTGATTAAGTTTTAAATTTTCATTTGATAAGCAAGTAGTGTACGAGGTGTGCATACACAGGTCAATTATTTATTGATATACACTGACAAGTTACACTCTGTTAGGGTAAGGGACAAACTTCATCTTGTTTGGTATCATGTGTAGCTACATATGCCCTTTCATCGAATAAAGTACAAAATAAGACGTCCTAGTGACGTCATTAACGAGAGCTTTTTTATAACGTTATTTATGCTAATCTCCAATAATCAAGGGGTTTTCCACCATTTTCACCATTCGTGCAACAAAATGGGTACTTATTTGACCATGGTGGGTAACCAATAAGCACAAGTAAGCATACGCATGTTATTACACTAAAAAATACGAAACAACACCAAATATTGTAAGTATTTGCTTAAAGTAGCAATCATAACGTTACAAAAGTACCATTTTGGGGCATTTTTTCACATTAGAAAAAGTATAGGAGGTGCAAACCACCCCCTACCTTCCGACTTTGACTCGGATACCCTGACCTCCCTGAAGGTGGTACAATGAACCATGTGGAAAAGAAGGTGAAGTGTGTTCCGGGCCGATTAGTGAATATCATTTATAGCTCCATTTTTCGATGTTTGGTTTAGTATAATCCATTGGTCACTGATATTTTAGATATAAATTGAGTCAATTAATTGTTCTAAATAATGAGCTCCCTTTTCATGTGGGGATACCGGATACAGTTTTTCCTGGTTAAAATAATATTGTTTTAATTTTAGTGAAGAAAATAAGTTATCCCTAGGTCTGTAGCACGAATATTAAAGGCCAACAATGTATCATGTATCCTAGCGTATTAGTCCAGGCTACAGATTCATTGATAACTATATAGTAGCCTGGACTATATTTCATGGATACTCAGTATACTAGTATATGTCTGAACAATTTTAGAAGTGCTTTTTGCTTACCATATTGCGGATGAGTGTGCTCCATATGATAGGTAGACGGTTGAAATTGTTGATGACTTGCAGTACGTACGTTGCACTGCTGGTGCGTTTGTGAAATATAAGAGGAGCTAGGTCCTGGTGCTGAGTCTGCAACGTGTATTGATCGACAGTTGGGGGAAATGGTATCTAGAGGCACTGAAAAAGAACGAGAAGCATCAGATGCGTTATTAATTAATAGAAATGCATGTCTCGAAGTTCATGCAGCATCGTTGAAATAATGAGACATTAATTGTCAGAGTTTAACACTGAAGTGTTCATATTTAAAAGCAAAATTTCCAGGATTATTTTTTTTTTCGAAACTTAATATTTTTGTTGCATATTTAGTATAACTAATGCATTAAATCCCACCTGAAGTGATTAAGCCGAAAAATTTGTATCTTCAGAAAATCTCCTTGTGTCCATTTAAAGGTGCAATGAGAGATTTTGAGGCACCCTAATATTGTGTCATAATAGTAATTTCATATAGATACACTCAATATAATTCTTACCTTGTATTTGGCTACAGAAATGTCTTAAAAGAAAAGAAAAATGATGTTGATTTACTTATATTTCAATATTCAATCAATCTTGTTCATAATTGTTGGAACACTTTATGCAGATTTGATTCCCGCCCCTCAGTTCAATGTTACATGAGCACGACACACTTGGTCAATCTCGCTGCATATTATTTTCAACACTGACTTGGAAGGGGCTGGGGGAGAAAGTTATAGTTACAATGCCTATATATCTTGTATAGCTGCCAATATTAATAAGTATTCCAAGGACTTATGAAAAAGATTGTATATACAAAATTAGATATTTCACTATTTTTTAACCACAGAATCATTTCTCAGCTTAATCCTTTCAGATAGTGATATTTTTGATGGAAAGCTTTTCATCAGGGCTAAAATCAGTACTTTCGATTTTTCGGACACTTTATGTGGAATCTCTCGTTGCACCTTTACCCTTTACATCTCGAATTCTCCATAGATTCCCTATAGGTTATAACGCATATGCCAGTGGTTGTTTAGATGGCTTCCCAAATGACCACAACTTATTTGGGATGGCATCTCAAAACACCCTGACATAAGACTAAGCTCGTTTGCGTGTTGTGTCTCTCAAATGCTAGCGTTGCATTATAATTAACAAATGATATAGCATTCTTCATGAAAACAGACATTACATTTCGTTGAAATTACATTTAAACTGCCATTTTTAACTGCAAGGTGAGTAAAAAAAATTGATCCTGATTTTGTCCGCCTGTTTGAATGTTTAAATAACATATAGCTAACATATGTGGCATCGTATAAAAGCTTAGTTCATTATCTTTAATTTGCTGCAAAGGTCATTCACCATGTTCACATCGGTTAGGTAGACCGAGCTACAGTCATTTGATCAAGTATTCCGTTTTGCACTCTGTCCACGGATTCACATTAAAATGAACGACGTTCAGCGAAGAATAAACGTGACGCTATTTAACCCCACCAAATTCTGTCACAATTTACCACCGAAGACCTATTATCATTTTTATGTCCTCATCACTCATAAAAACCATTTAAAAAATAAAGTAACTTGATACATGTATCAGTTTCTGGAGGAGTTGAATGAATCATACCGTATGAAGAAACAGACATCGGTGACAATCTTTTGAGGTTTAACGTATTGTCTATATTTGTAGACCAAAATATGCCACCTCTTGAAAAAAAAGTGTTTTAAATAAAACTTACCATTATCACTGGCGTTTACACCTTTAAGATACCACTTTATTTGACATAAATAGAGACATACCCTTATCATCATGGGGAGTCATTTGCTTAGTTAGCCGACGTGCATTCGAATGGGAATCCTTTGATAAGGAAAAACTGACTACTTGATTCAAAAGATTGTATATACTTAACCAATTGGAATTATCTTTGCAGCACATTAAAGATAATGAAATAGGCTTTCCGATGATACCACATATGTAACATGTTACTTAAAAATTTAAAATGGCGGACACAATTAGTGTCATTTTTTACTCACCCTGTATTTCATGATGACTGTATAAATCCGACATTTCTACACAAAATTGCCTTATTTAAAACCAGTGCTGTTTACAACTTTACCATAGCAGGTAACTTTACTACAACAGTTTACAATACAATAATAAAAAAAAAACACAACTTCTATAAAAAAAAAGACGCTGTTTGTTTACACAGTGAACGTGGGGAGATAGTCAATTGCGGAGGGAGCAGCGAAGCTCAAAACTTCCCGAGGAAGATCAAACTTGACATATCCTCAGGTAAAATAATTAAATTTCAATAATAGAATACAGTGTAAAATAGAAATAGCAAGATTTTCGTTTCTTAGCAAATCGTCTTGTTCAGTTGATCGAGGCTAGCTTCAAATCGGAGAAATAATAGTTATGTAGTAACATAAACAGCTAACCTAGACTCCTGTAATGCCATTCCCACGCGTGTCCTAGCATAATAGGTGTTGCATGGAATCCCATATCACCAACTATCCACTGTAAAGCCTGATCAGGTGTTCCTTGAGGAGAACTTGTCACTACCAGTATGTCATGCTTCAACATATGAGCCATGGCTACAATGATGATTGCATCAGCCCACTCACGATCTCTAGCCATGGACTCCAGGTAGGCTTCCCAGTCAGGCTGTGTTTCCCTGAAGTCAATGCTGCCATCTGGCCCCTGAAAGGGACATCGATAAAGAAAGAGGGGATGGAAAACAGGAAATGGGGAAAAACGAAAAGATGAAAGAGGAGAAAGAGGAGATGAGAGAAAGAGAGACAGAAGACAGTGAGAAAGAGATAGAGAGATAAGGAGGAGAGGACGCCACAAGAATGATAATTATACAAATCTTTAAATTGCAGTCAGTGAATGCTTTGGACATCAGAATATAAAGATACCAGTTATGCATGCCGAATGCTATGAGGATTTATGGAAATGCTTTTGAACGTTGACTACTTGCATAGAATATTTAAGGAGAACCTGTATCAAGATAACTTACCACAATTCGCTATTATTAAAAACAATATTGAACACATAGGAGTGGTTTCATGGGGAAAAACGGAATCATACTAACCAGAAAAAGAATTCAAAAGCATTTTGTTCTGGACCATCGCTATTTGAAATTCGCGTACTGGTATATGGGATAGGTATTGTGTTATGCGATACAGGACGGCCAGTTTAGCGTCAAACATCTTCACACATGATGCCTGCATGTGATTCATGTGTTATGGCATTGTATGTATGACCTAAACGTGCGGGTCGTATCGCATAACAGTTATACACTAGTTCGATTTTTAAAATAGCACGTGGTCAGATTAGATGGTTTTAATTCATGGTTAGGATAATATATAATTCCGTTTTTTTCTATGAAACACTCGATATGTGGTCAATAATTATTTTATAGTGTTATTGTTTAATGTTATTCGTTTGTACGGGTTCTTCTCCTTTAATACAAATCAATTTGTCGTCCCCCCCCCATTGCATTTCAAATTTTGTTTTGTTGGATTTCTTGTGCCAGCAGGCTTAACCCTCGAAAACCAAAGGGTGGTTACACTTCTTCTGGTTGCATATATCGCACCTTCACGAATCGGCACGACACCCCCCCAATTTACATGGGAAACCTTTTTATTTCAAGCCAGAATGTTTATACGCGCCATAAAACTTCCCAGCAGCATCAGATGTAAATTACTGTTTGTATTTTGTTTTAGTATTTCATTTTGTGATAAATATTATTTGTATTCTCGATTTTACTTGAGAAAGATTCTGACAGGAAAAGTACTTCGCCTTTTTTATTTAAAAATTGGAAGACGAAAATTTACACTTCCATAGGTGCTACCTATTGACCGCGTGGCTTGCCCCAGGTTATGATTACAAGAACAGAGATGGAGCTAACCCAGTACCATAATTAGCCCGGGGTTTTCCGTCTGATGTCCAGACTTGATTGCAGGACAGATTGCAAAATTGGGAGGTTTCCCATGATGGCATTAAAAGGTGTAAGTTGCATTATTATGTTATTTCCTGTGTGATACAATTGGACAGCATTAGGTCTTTGTTTATGCATGATGATGCTTGTAATAGTTATTATAGTTATTAGAGAATGGGGAAGGAGGAAAAGCCATAACTACAGATAATATAAATGGATTTCTTTACGGTGGGGAAAAGGGCCAGTAGTTAGTTGGGATCTTCAGTATGATAGATCTGTGCAGGACAAAGTGAGTACAAAGTGCCAGGATCAACTGACATTATAGATACCACAGGAGCTGCATGTGCAAACAATTTCTCCGTTCTCGTCTTTCAAGCTAAAAAAGCTCCAGTTTTTGGAATCCAAAAGGTTTCCAGTTTGTGTCCCTAAAAGTGGGCATTTGCGTCAGAGGGACTTTAGATGGTAACACTTGGATTATTGTAGTACCGAGGAATATTAGTGTTGATTATATACATGGATATTTAACTTTGCATGCTATCATTTTGCAATCTTCGCTATGAGGACATGTCATCGATGAACCGCCACGCTTCTTTTAATTCTGTCACCGCATCAAAGCGGACTTTTATGTAAGATTCTAAAATCTTAACATTGAGTGTATGATTGTTGCATTTGTAATTGTGTTCTTGACATAACAAATTCTTGAACCAATCAATCAATTGGACTAAAATCATAATAAAGCAGTGTTGTTATATAAAAATCAGATCACTTTGCACAAGGTTTATTTGTTTGTGCTCAAAGGATATTTCTGACCTCGGCGTCCTCGAGACGTCGTAACATTTTAATACACGGATTTCAAGCCAACTACTTGCAGATTGTATTGGCACCTCCATACCAGTAACAAAGATACTAATACATGGATTTTTTTTATCATTTTATCGATATTCCGGATTCACAAATCGCTGCTTATCCCTTTGATATTGGGCACTCACCTGAATATTTGGATGTGACCGCATAAATTCTACAACAGATCTCCGGAGTTGTGCAGCCGATTGATGCTGCAGACCCAGCAGAGACAACTGATCTGACACGGCATGAAAGAAACAGTTGCCGTCTGCTGGGGTGTTGCCATGGAATGTAAGCCCTCTCTGTCTGCAGTTTTCTTCCAAACGTCCTTCTGCAGCGTGTGGAGATTGCACTTGAATTCGTTGCAAAGCAATGGCCACTTGGGACGGAGTAGAATATTTGTGATCTTTAACAATACACATACAAATACACTGGAGTGAATAATAGCACATAAAATGCGGCATTATAATTCACCATATCGGCAGCCTGCGGCACACTAATCAAACGTGGCACGCACGCATTAAAAGACAGATTTAGATAACACGTTATGCTTGGAATATGGAATTATTTTCTTCATGGACCGATAGGGTTAGGGTGAGGGTTAGTGCACGCATACTAGCACACGCATCACGCATTTTATCTAAACCTCCTTAATTATATTGTGTACGTGGACGCCTTTAGTCTTTTCCAAAGACCCCCCACCCATAATGCCGGAGGTCACGTTTTTCGAGGCGTATATGCCCTCGCCAACGGAGTGGAGGCGTTTTTTTGCGAATAGGACTAGTGCCTGTGCATGCATAATGTGCAAGTCCAGTGGCGTACAGCTGGGCATGGGGGTAGGTTGCCACCCCCCTACTACTTTGCCGGGAAAAAATTTTGCAAAATCATGCTAAAAATCGGCCGTTTTTTTAGCCCCCTCTGACCGGGAAAATTGGCCCTTTTGACCCCCCTAGAGGGAAAATTTCCCAGACGTGAAATTGCGCCCCCTCAGAGCGGGTAGGCCGTTACCAACCCCACCTGTCAAAGTAATTATGATTGTGGTCATCATCTGGGAGCATTGTACCTCTAGTGATTGCTCGTTTCCAATATTATCTGTCAACTGACACCCCTTTTCTTAGCCCTTACACAACTGATTACCACAGGATACCACAAAGGCAATTTTGGGTAATTTGTGGGTATTGGATGTTTTAACACCCCCCAGAGACCCCCCCACCCCCCTATTTGGTTGTTTTATTTTGTGGTAATCAGTGTTCTAGCCCCATTCCACTGTGGTATTCTGTGGTACTGATATGTCTAATTGTGCACAGCATGTTGTTGTAATTGAAATCACAGAAGCACCTTGAGAGGGTGAATTAAATGTCACAGACGTTATTTGAGGGCCCGTTGGCTGTACTAAATCTTTCTGTAGATATTCAGCACTGATAAGTAACTATACTGCATTCCAAATTGAGCTTTGGGATTTTGTTTCTTAAAACTGACATTGCGCATATCATCGGTTGAAATTCCTTTACATATTTGAAATCGCGAATTAGACCCTGTTTTTTTTTAATGAGGAATTTCAGACAATTTCTGTTGACCAAATTAGTTCAAAGGAAGACATTCTTACCTGTTCCAAGAAAATATTGTTTGCTGATCACGTGTGTCACATACTCTTGTTGTGTTGTAAGTCGAGTCTTTTACATCACTGTTCTGAGGCAAATTTTAAATTAACAAAGTAAAGTCCTCAATCAATCCATCATCTTTATTTCAATATCATACATACAAATACAATGCACACACCATGATATTGAGGACATGATCATCAGCCAAACTGAGACCTGAGGCGATCAATCCCTGACCTAAATTAAGTTCCATGACAAATATATAACCAAACATAACACTAAATAAAGGACATGCAAAGCACAACAACACCAAGACATGCCCGTATTAGGATCACTTTATAACTTTTCCAAAATTTGAATTTCAATTGGTTTCGTTTCTTAAACAAATTGTTTTTTTTTTGTACTTTTTAGACTGTTTATGGTTTTGTCGAGTGAATTCCAAAATGTAGTTCCACAATTTCTTATAGCCCAATTTGAAATTGCCTCTAGTTTTATTGACATGATAATCTTGGGAATTTCTTGTTAGGTAGTTGTTTCTGAGCATGTCTGGTAATCTTTGAGAAAGCATTCGGAAGTTGGTATGTTTGGTGTCTATACATGAAAACCGAACCCCAAGGTTAGTTTAAATGTTCCATATACATTCAGAACATTAAGTTTCGAAAAAAGAGGTGGCTGTATGACTCTATAATGTTATAGTTACCGTTCTGATGGCCCATTTTTTGTAATTTTAGTATTTTATCTAAATAGGTTTTACAGATTACCCCAGATGAGTATACCATAATCCCTTTATATCGCGAGGGTTCCCAACAAAAAAAAAAGGATCGAGGCCTAAGATTATTAAACGGCCTTTATCAAGGAAGGAGTCATTTGTCTGGTCTGTTAACCGTCCAAGGATATGGCACTGGTCACGTGATCCACCCGCTTTCGCATATTCAGGCCTGCGAAACAGCTTTCGCATGTCTGAGGGTGTTGATTTCTGTACTCATTGTTAGTTTGTCATTGCTTCTTTCGCCTTCGCATCTGATCGGTCATGCTATTCTAGTCTAAAAAGGATATTTGGCGATTATGGACATTTTACACTTCTCATGGTTTTACGTTTACGTTATATTTGGTGCTTACCTCAACAAGCAACCCCGATACGATTAGGGCGGTCAACGAATGTCTCAATGCAAACTCGTACAGGTGATTATTTTTCGTCACGGACACGAAGTGTATCATGGAATGAAAGGGGACAATATGAGGGAGTGTTCAACATCCGGTTCGTTTCAATCGCATTTTTATGGCCGTGAGGAATGCTGTGTGGTTGCTTTCACAGTGCATTAGATAAAAATATTGTTTTGGAAAAAAATGCGTAGTTCTTGTTTTTCTGCACCGGGGAAACATTTCCGACATTTTAGTTGTGTTTAAAACTGATTCCTTAATACTCGTGAACTTCTTACACTATAGTTCATGGAACTGACCACGGCTTATCGACCAAGCTTGTGTATGTAGCACTTCATAGACAGTACGCGCTTCCATATGCATGGGTTTTAAGTTTCTGCATGAGAGGGTGGAATCAAATCGAAGGAATCATCGAATGGATTGGACAATAATGGAAACTCAACTGCATGGTTACTTTTGATTTTGTCGTTGGTTGACACGAGAGATTCTATTGGGCACAGCTACAGTGACATGGTGTTCATTGAGAGTATGGTATTATTAAGTATTTAGTTTGTGAAACGGGGTAAGCATAACATGTCTAATTTCTTTGAGGGTGGATAGTGAAGTTGTACAAGGGTTTTTTCTGTTTCTTTTTCTATGTTCTTTGTGGCGCATTCGGGTGTGTAATTGGTATTCGTTACAATTACTTCATGCTCAGCGGGGGTGTCTGGTGTGTTTGTGTGAAGTGTATCACATTGGTTGAGTTGTGTGAGTTATAATCGCCATCCTAATTTTTTTCTTTTTTTTTTTTCTGAAAAATTGGCTCGTACGCGTCTGTAATTAGAGTTGCGTATTGCGTATTTTCCGGTGTCGAACGTTCGTAGTTACGCGCGTAGCCAGAAATTTGTTTCAGGACAAGTCGAAGAGAAAAGTGTTTCGATTAGTTTCAGTGCGTGAGCGATTTCTTTATGGCGCATTGTGCGTGTATGTGGTTGTTGGTTTTGATACTTCATACTCCGAGGGGGATCGCCGTTTGGTCCAAGTGGTTGTGTGCAAGTGTATGATATTGGTGAGTTGTTTGAAATATTCGCAGTCATGATTCTGGATCAAAAAGGCACGCACGTGTCTGTTGTTTTGCGTATTGGATTCCCGTGTCTTGCGTTCGTCACACACTTCGGGTTTTACGCGAATCAAAGAATTTGTTTCAGAAATCACTGACGAGAGTATAGTGTTTCAGAGTGAGTGTGACCAGATGCGGATATTTTTGCGTGAAGTCCCTCCAAGTTATTTATAATTTAATTAATATTTTTCTTTTTTTGTTCTATTTAATTTTTGTTTTGATGCTTATTTAAATACTTCCCCCCCCCTTTAAGGGGTGGGGGCGCCGTAGTAAAATGTTTGTGTTATATGTTTTATCCTGATGATTGGGCTGTTATGAGTTTGTTACTTCCGTATCCAATGTTAATTGTCGAGTTGCACCCCATAGATATGGGTTATGTTAGACCAGTCGTAGTTGAAAAATTGCTGGGACGGGAGTTCTCTTCATCATGTCGAGGTGTCATTAGTTCGTTATCCAAATAGTTTACTAATTCTATGTCATGCGTCTACTGATAAAACAGGTTTAATATGTGCATGTTTATTCTTAGGTTATCGGAAGACTTGTAAATCATTAATGCGGGTGTGCTTCGAGGATTTTTTGGCGGTAAGGCCTAATCAAATTAGATTGACGTTGAGGTTTGTAATCGGTTTTCCATGTTGTTTTTGGTGTTGATCTTGCACGAAATCTCTACATTTCAAATTCCTTATTTCATGTGGTATTTGCTTTGGTATGGCAACGTTTTGTGTTTTGATTTTTTTCCTGAAAAAAGGGTAGATTTGTGGGCTTCTATGGTTTTCTTGTCCATGGTAGACCTACGTTTGGCGTTGATTTGTTTTCCTACATGCATTTGTATATTTTTGATGCTCTCAATGAGGGGTATTTTAAACGATGCCCAATTTCAAATTATCTAAGGTCAAGTGTTTTCGTTTTAAATTTCGGCCCTGTCAATCTGGGTGTAGCCGGCTCAAGTCGGCATGCACGTGGAGGTAACTTATTAGTGGTCAAGCTATTATAGTCTAAATGCTGGTGTTGTATGCTGGTATGTATTACTGGTATATTTCGTGAAACTCTTTGTAAGCGGCATTGGTTTGGTTCATACGGATTGAATTTATTGTTGTTTCTTGGTTCATCCTCTGGGATTTTAATTTCGTATGAAAACGTTTCCACCAAATGTCGGGGAATTCCTTTAGTGGTTCCTTCCCTTTAATGTCTCATACGGTCATTCTAATGTTGGGCTTTGTTGGCATAGATTCATTTGCAGCTTTGCTAAATAGTGTGGCGTTTGTGTTGTATGGAGTGTACATTTACGTGTTTTCGTTAAAGTATCGCTTGGGCTTTTACTTGTATCCTCTTGCAATTGAGGATGTAAGATTTAGATGTAGCTGGGTACGCAATGTTGGAGGTTTTTGTCCTAAATCTTCGTTTAATGCATACAGTGAATGAATGATTTTTTTTTTTTTTTTAGAAGTTGCTTCTCTCTTCTCTCTCTTATTCTGCTATCTTTTCTTCACGTTTTAACTATTCATTTCAAAATGTACCTGCGATAATTAAAGGCTTAATGGTGTGTTGAAAATGAGTGTACAGTTTGATTGATTGTTATTATCAAGCGCCCATTTGGGTTTATTAAGATTGGAGCATGGTTGGAAAAATATCTTTTAAGATATTGAAAAAAAAATAAGAATTTTGTAGGAATATATATGCAGTTCGTTCCAAAACGTGCTCTTTTTGCATAGTTCGTAATTAAATGTTTTCTTTTATGCATTTATTGGCGTATTATGTGCAAATTCAACATATTTGTTAGGTGTCTGCTTGCTCTCTGCTGCTTTGTTTTTCCATGTTTCTATTTTTTCAGGGGGAAGGTATTGAGCGGCCATTTGAAGGTAGGGACGACTCTCGTGGTTGCCTCCGATTGCTGCTTTTGATCTACTTTGAAGCAATTATGTCGGTGTCGCCAAATCAGTCGGAAGTAAGAATCCTGGACAACTGCGATCTACAATCCATTTTACCGCTAGTTTCAAAGCCTCCTGCGGTGTCATCTGTTCAAGAACTGCCAACTTACAATGTTGTCTTGTGTATGTAGCTTGTCAGGCTCCAAAAAATCGAATGTGCGAGGACTAAGTACTGTAATTGAGTTGTTTAAAATTCGAATCAGATGAACAAGGACAGGTTATGTTGCGTAGACGAAGAAGTGTTGTGATTATGACTTTGGGACTCAGAAGTAACCGAGTAAAAAAGGCTAGGATCCTGTGTTCAGGTCTTTCCTTGAATGGCCGTTTCTTCCAGCATCCTTGGGGCCCCTCTGCTGCAGCCTAGTGTATGTGGGACTGTTTTGACTGTTTATCAAACGTAGGGGTAAGTCTTGACACGTTGCTTGACCACTAATGGCAACAGTTCCTAGCCCCCGGAGACTTCCCTCCAGAAGAAGCGACTGGTTGATCTTATATATGAACACTATGTTTTCATCAATTGCATTGGAACTATTGTGGGAGCTTGTCTTGGTGTCTCACTTATATCAACATTTTTATACACTGCTTGGAAGATATAGCTAGGGCCCATGTGCATTAACTTACCTAGATAGAGAGATGAACATTGGTACCCGAGTAAGTAATACCAGTGTACCATAGCATTTCGGCATCTATCTTCTTGTAAAATCGCAATACCTGGCGTTTTTCAAACATTGTGTGCCGTGCCCAGCTGTATTGTACATAATCGACTTGCCAGAGGAAAGTCAACTAACTGTGCATGCCATTTAATTCCCCGAGGGAGTCAATGGAAAGTATGGTCGCTCCTCTTTCAAGATTCCAATTATTGCAATAACTCTGTATCCAAAAATCTTAAAATGTGCATGCTTGCTCAAAAATGTGTTAGTGACTATGTTTGAATTGTGTTGTCGTGTCAAGGATACGACGGATGCTTGCTTAGTCTGATTTTCCTTATTATTTGTGGACATTTACTCTATGTATTCTCGTAATGGGATAGTGCAGCCCTTAGGTGCGACAAGAAAGCTTTTGATTATGTATTTTATGATCCTCATAGAGAAGTTTCATTCCATCTTTGCAATGGCATGATTTATTTTTACACCCTCCAGCAGTTCCGATCTGGTGAATTTGCATTTAATGCTGCCCCCCCCCCCCCCTTTTTTTACTTATCCAATCCTCATTTTAGTGCGTAATTTTGTTTTTTATGGGCTATTTTTTATGCGTCAATTTTTTCTGCTTCATTTGTTTCGGATGACGCGGGGGGGGGGGGGTTGGGGCAATTTACTTTAGCAAGAAATTGTGTGGCGGTTTTGAGTTCCTTTGGCCCCTACTACATGCCCCTTCATAACTATAATAGGGATGCATTCTCTAACATTTTGTATATAAATTCTAATCTCTGTGAGTAGAAATAAGGAGGCAGTTACAGTAATCAACCAAGAGTAATACCTCTGTGATATGGGTATAAAGTATGGCCAATTTCCTGTCAAACCTCATTTGCATTCAGATTTCTAGATTATATCGAGAAAGAAAGAAGTAAGTAACTCTACAAGTAGACCCTTGGAGTTTCGTAACGGTTTTCCACCTGCTACTGCTACTTTATTAATTAAAAGTAGCTGCTTAATATGCTTAGATGCCATTTAGTTATCCAAGTTATGTTTCTGGTGGATTAAATTCTTAGTTCAAATGCTAAAGTTTGGGAAGTTTAGGGTTTCAGTTATTAATGTGGCATTGGGTTAGGAGATTCCGTCCGGTTCTGGTTCAATTATGCCATCCAAATTGGGTAATTATGATTCAAATTATAGCTTAAGGTTGGCCCTCGGGTGGGTTGTTGGGTTAGGGTCTACCACCCGATAGTCTAGTTGTACATGTAGTTAACCTTTAAGAGAAGGCCCTCGGGTTGGTATATAAGATCTACATGTGGAGTACCCATTTGCTTGGTGATCACTGCCCCTTAATTATGAGTAGACCTCGGGTGGATGGGTTAGGCTGCCACACGATTTGGAATAAGTTATTTATGTAATGTAAAGCTTATAAGTAGCCACTAGGGTTAAGCCACCCAGTTATCTGCCTTCCATGTTTACAAATGTATTTATCACTAGCTTTAGCAGAATTGCTATTAATTTCATTACATACATGTATGTAGGCACATTGTTCTTCAACAATTGTTGTTAGCTATGGGATTTGTAAATAAATGATCAAAATCAGATGGGCGAAGCAGCAGCCAAAACAGCACCTCTCGTCTCAGACTCCTTTACTTGAATAATGACATAAGGCAATGTATACAAGTACATACAATGAAAATAAATCTTTTCAGGCACCAAATGCTCAGCTTAGTCAACATATACCAGTAGTCTTCCTTGAAATTATTTTTAGGAAATTGCATCAATGGGGATTTTTCCAAGTTAAATTTTTCGTCGATGATGACTCCCAGCACATTTAGTTGAACTCACTCTTTTTAAAGATACACCATCAGAATGACATCAAGTGTAGTTTTACATTACCTAATCGCATTCCTGGTTTAAGTCCATTTATAGCTTCAGAATCTTGAGTTTTACCATAAATTTCCTGTATTTGTTTTGCGTTCCCGGAGAAGAACATTATAATGGTTTTGCTTGCATGACTGACAGTTTATGGCCGGAACCAGTTTACAAAACTTCATACAGTCTTTGTTTATTTGTGTCATTTTGAGATTCTATATCGAATGAGAAAAAACGCAAAGAGGAGTAGATCATCTTGCAAAAAAGAAGAAGTTCAAGGATGGAACTGGTATTTACAATATCATTTATGTAACAATATGAAAATAGCAATGGTCCTAAAATAGATCCCTGAGGAACTCACAACGTTATAGTCTTATGTCGAATCGTTACATTTGATAACGAACAAATGTTTACGGTTGTTGAGATAGCTTTTAAACACTCAAGTGCATATACCTCTGAATCCATAAGGTTTTAAGTTTGTACAGTAGATATCGGGATTATTTCTGTATCAAATGCCTTTGATAGGTCAGGAATATACCGAGTGTGGTTCACTTTTTTCGACACAGCATTAGCAATTTTATCAATACATCGATAATGGCCATGTAAGTCGAATGATTTGGTCTATAACCAAATTGTCTTTTCATTTAATATATTGTATTATATAAATGCCATACATTATTGAAAACGAGTCTCTCTCATATTTTGGAAAAAAGCAAGGCAATACAGATACGGGGCGATAATTTGAAACTACCTCAGCATTGTCTTTCTTGAAAATCGGAACCACCTTTGCCAATTTTAAGTTGGTCAGGCACAGTTCACAGTTGATAAAGAGAGATTAACAATGGAAGCTAAAGGTTTGGATATCAAAGGAGCAATCTTTTTTAATAAAATTCCCAATGCCATCATGACAGGGACTTGTTTTGATTTTATTTAAAGTTGACTAAATTTATTTAAGTATTTCTCAGTAACAGGGTTGTCAGAAAGATGCATTATTTTTGTAAGGGATTATGAAGATATTCGTAGTAATTCTTTCCTGATTGTTGAATTTTTGAAGCAAGTTTTGGCCCAATGTCAATAAAAGAAGTTGTTGAACAAGTTCGAGATTGTTTCCGCCTCAGTACAACACCACCTTCTTCCGTCTTAAAAGTACTTTGTTGACTAACAGAACTTATTCCGTACATTATGCCATTTCTTTGTTTTCCAGGTTTTCCTGATATCAGTCTTGATGCTTGCAATCTTTTATGGTATACTCTCGTTGATTTTCGAATTAGTTATTAGTTTATTTCTGTATGTTTTAAATTTAACTGAATTTTCTTCTGATGGACACAAAAGAACTGTTATACAATTATTTTTGTATTATACTTTTTAGTAATCCTTTAGTTATCCAGGTGATTGAGGCGTTTGTTTTCTATTTATTTTACCACTTTTTCAGTGGAATGCATTCATTGTATAGGTCCTTGAGTTTACTTAAAAATTTATTATAGTCCGTGTTCGCATCAATACCATCTAACATTCATTCCAATGTAGACACATGTAGTCTATTTGTCAACTGATTATATTGTCCTCACTATGAATTCGCTTTTTTCTTTTGTCACGCTAAATGTATTCGCTGTCTTCAGTTTCTGTTCACAATGTTGATTTTTAACGAACACTAGTGGAAAAATGATCAGTTATGTCTGTCAGTAGTATACTGGATTTGATAAAATGTTCATTGATGAATTGGTCAAGATGTTATCAATGTTGGTGCCGAAGTTTCAGTTATACGTGTTGGTTTAATGATAGACAGGAATCATATGATTAGAATATATTAAGTCAAGGAATTCTCGTATTGATCTGTTGGTTTCGTTTTCAATAGATCAATATTATAGTCACCAATTAGATAACAAACTTATTTGCTCTGCTTCATTCTTAAATTTGTAAAACTTGGTCTACCGGCAGTTGTTGAAAACATCCAATGATGTCAGTGCGCTCTGTAGATTACACCAATCAAGATGTTTCGATTTTATTGTGTTGTCGATCTCAATGGAAACACATTTCATGTTGGAATTTGCTTACATAGGTCCTTTCTTAACTTATATTTCACATCATTTTTTATGAAAAGACACACCGCCTGAATTCGATCAACTCTGTTTACATAAGAGTTCAAAGTTATAATCTGGTATTTGAACATAATCAAGAGGTTATGTTATCTTTTCAACTGAGTTTCCAGTTAGTGCCTAACTGTAAATTTGTGATCCAATGTTTCAGGGCACTGCCATTAATTTTTCAAAATTTTGTTCAAATTCTAATGTTTTAAATTGAATAAAGTGAAGTCAGACATTTTCATTTGATTTATATTCTGAGTGAGTTGTCGGAGGAAACATAAGTTACACAATGTTGGCACCCTTTTTTGGAGAATTAATCATCATTTGTTTTCAGAATATTTACACATCGTTTCATAACGCATAGGGTTGAATACCATTTTGTCATATTTCAAATGTCAAAGTATAACATGCATGTGTTGCCATCATAATTTAGAAATTGCCACCAATCTCTGTATCAGATAAATCATGCTTGAGTATTGTGCACAGTACTTTTATACAGACCCAATGATCGATTTTTTAGATTTTTAGTTCCTTTGTTTTCAATTTGGTACATTTTTATGAACATTAGTTTACAGCCTTTACAGTAAAATATTTTATGACAGGTTTAATTGTTTTGGAGCAGGAAACAACACACATCCATGGGCAAAGGCCATTAACACGAACAGTTTTTTAAAACTAAAAAATAAAAAAAGTGCTCACTGCACACAAAGACCAATTTAAAATGTCTTCGTGCATTCAAAGACCATTTTTTGCAAGAAGAATGAGCACTAAGTTTTAAAAAAAGCAAACGATACCTGACCAGGCAGAAAGCCACTAACTGATTTGTATAGATTATAATATTGTCAAGATTCACAATTGTATGATGATCTGAATTATTTAATCGGTTATCGGGAGTGATATTAAAAGGGAAATTGTGAATCAATGCCATTAAATACAAGGGCAATGGCCAAAAGGATACCCAAATGATAGAAGCGGATTACGATGTTGTACAAAGTGTTTAAACTGTTGTAAACATTATATACTTCAATAAAATCGTTCGTACGTTTTTTCAGCGACCATTAATTGAAGATCGTGTTAAAACTAACACGGTTCGATTTAACAAGCTTGTAGTATTTAACATTATGATGATCTAAATTCTATCAGATTATCCTGGGGTGATAAGATGTAACTTTTTGACATAACAGTGGCTTGAGTCCAGGGCCAAAGGACCGAATGAATGTTAATGAAAAGCAGATTAAACAGACTATCTATTCTAAACAGATTAAACAGATTATATTACTAGAAAGAAGGTAAAAACCATCGCAGCTTTGTTTTGGTTTGTATGTTATTGTCTAGTTCTTAAAAAAGCATATTATTAGTCTTATTTGAAGATCCGGAAATTGAAATTAGTTGCACTAAGCTTGGTTGCTAACACACAAAATCTGCATATTGAAACTAATGAGCTCTTACTATGACAAATTGTACATCGCTGTGGGTAACAACAACACTACCTCAAAATAAATCAAAGTCAAAAGAATTACTCATTGTAAAGAGGTCCAGGACGATATAAGAAAAAATTTTTTTTTTTAGAAATTGCATTATTATAATGAAACAAATATCTGGTCTAAAACAAAGTGTAGCTACACATCCATCTCTCCTATTTCCAAGTAATTATATACAACTGTTGTTTGTGTTGGCCAATCTTTTGCACTACGGAACAGAGACAAGATCATTTACCAGCACTGTATGTTTTCTTCTATTCTTTGTATCTCTTCGTACAGATCATTCCGCTCTTTGGATAACGCCTTTATGAACTCCTCATAGCTTCCTACGTCTTTATGTTTTATCGTCTCCAGCATCCGAACAACGCTTTCTGCCTTTGGTGATAGTTGTTTAATGTCACTGGCATCCTTATCGGTCAGGACATCTGCAGACACTAGGCTTCGAAGTACATGGTGGATGTTGTCCACGTTCAGGTTGTCGCAAAGAATGCGAGATGCCCCATCGAGTACGTTACCAATGCGTTCCTTTTCACCCATATCTGTAACATGACAAAACCCCTCAGGTTATTAGTTCTGTTATGACGTCTCGTGTACGTCTAAGGTCAGAAATACCTTTCAAACACAAATAAATGAGCCTTGTGCACAAGTGATCTGAATTTTATATAATATAACAGATTTGAATGATTTTTACTTGATTTGGTTCAAGAAGTTGGTATGTCCAAAACATTACATAAATCAAAATTACACAATTACACAAACAATTTATAACTGATACTTAATGTTCAAAAGAGGCGTTGCAGTTCAACGATAATATGTCCTCTCAGCGAAGACTCCAAAATGACAGCGCACAAGTTCATACAAAACTCAGGTAATAATTCCAAGGGAATCTTCTCAGTCCTGAAGGTAATCTTGTCCAGCAGTTCAAGACGACGGGGCTTTCCCTCGACGACAAATGGTCCACAATAATAAAATCCAGGTAATATACCACCATCAGTCTGTCGCTATGTCCTCATATAGGACCACAAACTGGAATCCCCCTTTGATTCCAAAACTGAAGCTCTTTGGCCTAAAAGACGACAGCAGACAATTCAGCCATCAAGCTCCGGCGGCATCCAAAATATTAAATCCTGGCACTAGATGTAGAACTCCAATCTACCATTATTGTAGAGTAAAACCAGCTATAATTATACTGTATAACTCCAGAGCTCTAGTTCAGCTCCTCTGCTTTCAACTGCTGGCATCGAGACTTAGCTCAAATCTCAAATATATACTGCAGGACTTCACAAAGATCCCAGTCTAAAAATAGACATAACAACATCATCATGCATAAACATAACCTGAATCACATCACTTTCCATATATAACTCTGTGGGGAAATGCCCTGCACTTAGCAAAACAAACTAGGGGTATTCCCCTTTCTCTCTTTTATAGTAAACAAAATACTTTTCCCGTGAGAAATCTTTTCTCAAATAAAATTGAGAAAATAATATTTTAATCAAAATTTTGAGGGTAATATAACAGTTCAATCAAAATATAGAACGTTTAATAAAAATGTGATTATTTCCAAATATAAGTTTAAACTTTGAAAGGTCGAAATTACTTCTATTGTCGGAAAGTCCATAATGTTTTGTTACGTTTGCAAATGTGTAAAAAATAGCCATTCATTTTTTTTTTTTTTTTAATTTATAGACTGTGATGTTTCAATTACTCTTCATATAATCTTAGTTTGGTTTCTTTTCACATAAAAATGCTTGAAAAATAGAGGATTTTCTTCCAGATATTCTCCTGATTTCACATGTACATTCCACGAGTGATTTCAAAGGTTTTCGTTTTTGTGCACCAGCTCGTAAGATGTTGTCATTCGTATCCTCTTCCACACCTAGGTGTCATAAAATACTCTTTTAGGATAGTAATTTTGTAAACTCATACAAAGTCAATAAAAAAAATTGGGCATGAAAAAACACATAATTTGACCCTCACCTGTTTACCCAACTGTGACGCATTTGGTATTTTCATGATCTGCATAATTTTTACTTTCTGTGCTAAAACAATGACGTAATTTGGTGAATAAATGAGGTACATAATGAAAGATTTTCACAGCTGATCCAGAAAGATTTGTCACCACATTCAGACAAAATAATGGAACTGAAAACCCAGCTTAACTGTGTAAATCCCATTGGAATGGGGTACAAATGGATCAGCCGCGAAAATCGTTCATATCTACCTCATTTCTTCACCAAATTCCTTCATTTTTTCAGCATAGAAAGTCGAAAATATGCAGATCACGAAAACATCAACTGCGTTACAGTTGAGTACACAGGTCAGGGTCAAATGTTGTCTTTTTTTATGCACAATTTTTGTTGATTCACTATGTATAATACTTAAGGGTGCATATTTACACCAGTCAAACACATTAGCCAAGTACAAATAACTGCTACATTTGAAAGGTCATACACGAATATGATACACCATGGGATACAATTGCCCCTGAGGATTCTCGGTAAAAGCAAAGTTGATTTCCCTTAAATTTCTTACGGTTTGTGTTGGGTAGGATATTTGTATTTGAAGTGTGTCATCAAAGCAAATACATTACAGCTAATCACAAGACGATAAGCTAAGATTGCGAATACGCCGCCAGTAAACTTCATGTAATGCCCAAATTTGAAATGCTTTGTTATAAGACCTCGTAATTAAATCTCATAATTCAAATTCAATACAGTATCAGTGTCTAATAGAGACACTGACACATTTTAAAAGATTGCAACCTTAAACTTTTTCAAAACCCTCATTTTTGCATGGTTGTAATGCTTTAACATGTATTAACTCTCCTCTGACATGATTAAGTCAACACCTTTATTTGTAAATTATTATTTTGAGTTGGAAATGCAAGACCGATAATGTCTCGGAAGCTGCCCCAAAAATGTTCGCTTTATATTTTGCTCATACGGCCATTGACCTCAGCATTGTTCTGTGCTCAGATCGACAGTGTTTTTGGCTAAATTTGGTTGTTCTAGGGCATTTCAAAACAAATTGACCTTAATATGACCCTTGACATATGGGATAACTTTGAAAGCCCGATAACAACCCTCAGACTTCCCACTCGCGTGCTAATATAGCTCAATACATCGAAGCACAACGAATAGTCCAGGAACTAGTTAAATGTATGTGTAGCCAGAAGGCGGAAATAAATAGCTAGGAGTTCGTTGGTAGAACACCAGCACTGTCGCCTGATATAACTCCCTAAGCACTGTGAAGGTGGCTTAATAGGGAAAAAATCACCTTATGCATTTTTTTTTTTTCTATAGATCAGTGTGTTCTGAGGTATCTGGGCTTTGGACCAGACTTTTGGTGGGTTAAACCTGGTTTTGTGAGAGCTCAACCATTCCACTTCCCTCAGAGCATAATTATTGCTGTAGCTGATTTTTTAAGGATAGTTTAGTTTCCTAATGTTGTAAGGAGCAATGTATCAAAAGTCCCCAAGATTTCCCCTTGTGCTAATTGAGGAATTAGGGGGTAAAGTTTATACAGGGGTAAAATAAAAAAAATATTCAATTGAGCTAAATCATGGACTATTGTATTTTTTAATCACCCTGAATGAGAAAATGTATAGTTTGTCTAACTTTTGAACTTTAGTTTTAGGCATACAGGCCAAAATCTGTTCAAGGTCATCGTGGGGTAAAACAGTACGATTTTAATGAATTTAATTAAACTAATTACAAATTACTCTTACATGTTGTACGGTCATATTATGGTAAAAATGCTCAGTCATGCTATCTGCATCTTCGGAATATTGACCTAATAGGGCAGTGTCTTGTTATCTCCCATAGACCCTATAGCAAGCTGTCAAAACGAGCTCTATAACTATGCAAGAAGATTACTTGAACTATCTAAATATATCTTTTTTCGGTTTATACAAAGTAAGATGAACAATTTGATACACTTTTGGAAAGAAAAGGGCGGAGCATTCTTAACCTACCCCAATATGACGTTGAACATTTATTCCTGCCCATTAGCTAACAAACCAATAAATCGCAGATAGGGAAACTATACCTTTTAAATGACATTACACAAACGTTGGGATTGAACACAACTGGAACATTTGACCCTTTATTCCTCAAATAGCACAATAGACAATGTGGACTCTTGGGGACTTTTTATATGTTGCTACTTACAAGAGGAGGGAACTATCCTAAAGGAAATCAGCTATGGCTCCGGGCTATGGCTTATTTATTTCCGGGTGTTTATCTTTGATTAGAAACGCATAGCCAGGGAGACAACTTTTTAAAGCAATATAGAATCTACATGTACATGTAGAACACGCAATGTAGTTGGCAATTAAGTCACCTATACCATCTGATAGCGTTCGTTACAAATGAAAAGATAAACACATAAACCCGATGATTTGTATAGAGTTGCTTCAAAATATATACAGAATTAATATGATGCATTACGAAATCCACCAAGGTCAATACACACTCTTTTCACTGTGCGTATCCATATACCACCCTGAGGCAGTCTTGGTTCATTGAGTACATATTAAATTAAAGGAGCACAGGCACATTTCCAGCAATTCCTAAAATAGATGAAATTGATTAATTGGGACTTACATTGATCAATAAAACAAATATTACATCAAGGATATTAGCCACCTAGACAGGCCCTAATTTCAGGTAAAGTATTTTGTCATTTCCAGGCTTTCCGCCAGACGACGGAATTGGAATAAAACTACTCCTACTCGAGGTATTTTTTACAAAATTTACTTGATTTACCCACAAAAACTGTTTTTAAGCTGATGGAATTCAGTAATTTTACCACATGAAAATAATACAACATGCAAAACCTCAGTTTGACATAATTTGAGGACGCCCACATGTGGTGTCCCTTTAAAGTAGAAACAACTGTACACATGCATTTCTTGTAATATATTGTTTTCATAAATTTCAACTTGGGAATATTTCGCAATTTAATGTAGTTCTTACTTTTCTCTTTGTTAAACCCCCGTGGTGCGCCGATCCCTACCACTCGCGGGTATGCGCATGACTGTTTTTGAGGTGACCGTTTTTTAAAGTAAACCACTATTTACCAACACTGACGGATAGCTTCCTTCGAAAGCTCTTTATATTATTATTATTTTACATTTTGTAAAAATTATATTTTACAACATTTTTGATGAAACTAATCATATATATACGGTAAGTGATGGAAACACAAACTTAGACTCGTAACGTAATAAAGCTCATGGGGGTTGTGTAAATTGCATCAAGAAGCCGAGCGAATAACTAATCTCGTTACACAGTGCATTCGCATTTTTTTTGATTAGCAACCACTGACATAAGCAAAGCGATCAATTATTATTATTATATTACAAATCTTCGGCAACCTTGGAAAATCGCTTGGACAAACCTTATATAGCACTCTACGCTTTACCTAAAGTTGTCATTTTAAATTTTCCCCTGTACTAACATTGTTCCCCCTTCTTCAAAGCAGTTTAAAATTTTTTGATCCCAATCATTTCTGACAGTCGTCCCGGTGGCTCCAAAACTACTATTTTTAATAACTAAATTAATTTTCAGGCACTAACATACCTACGGGAACTGTATTTCATTGACATACCAAACTACACTATACTTTTGAAACACTAATTTGACTTGTTTAAAACACCCCAACAAGTATATTTGCGTGGTTTTGAGTACCCTAATATTGGGTAATTTTTAAGAGTATCTAAAATCGCATCCTACGAATATGTTTTATATGATTTTGCCTACCCGTGCCTTTGTCCAGATGATCTAGATTCCTAGGACGTTGAAATTTTATTGCTATTATATTGCGAAATCAGGAGAAATGGGAAGACAACAATACATTTCAGCACTTTTTGATATGGTAAAAGAAGTCAAACTACTGAATCTATTGTTTTCACGAGTAAATCGGAAGATCCATATACACCCTAAACCCTTACTTTCCCCAAGTGTAATTTTGGGCATCTTTTACGCGCGTGCATCGGTTGCACATAGGAAGTTCCCCATCACCAAATGTTAACATTTTAATCAACTGTCAAAAATATTTTTAAAGTAAAAGGTATAAATTGCGATTGTCAATTCGGTAAATTTAAATATCACACCATAATTCCATTTATAGAGAGAGAGTGAAAATATAATTATAACAATTATTTTTATATGTTGCTATTCTGATATCTCTAAACAATATACATTTCCTGATGTCAACAGCAAATCCGTACTCGTTTTTGATACACCTTGGAATCCAAGCTTTTTTGACACCCCCACCCACCCATTAAGCTCACCATAACATTTTGAAACCATTCGCAATGAGAAATGTTCTCCCAGTGTACCTTTAAGAACAACATGGCGGTGCACAACGTTCATACTTACAACAACGAAAAAAGGAAATGGCAGGAATCCTCATTTTTTTTGGAAAAATTTGCCGCTACTCCCGGCGCGACGACAGCAGGACTGTCACTTACCTTTCATGACTCAGCTGTAAAATATACATCTCTCCAAACAATTGTTTCGCTAATTTTCATTGCAATTTAACTGGTACTTACAGTGGTCCGACCGAATTACACGAACAGACATGCTAAATATTGAAAACGTATTGACAAAGGCATAATGATATGAACAAAGTCGACGTGTACGACGTGAACCTTAAACCTTTTGACCCAAGCACCTGTATAAACGATGCATATCTCGTCTCGTTAATTTATGACGGTGCATATATATCTTTAGTGTATTTATATGTATATATAATATCTATATATATATATATATATATATATATATTTATATCTAACCCTATATCGCACCTTTGGGAGACACTGACTTTGTTATGTACTCATGTATACGTTAGTGAGACCTTTACTGTCTCTCTAACGTTTCCTTTAGAATTATTGCGGTTTATTCCGCAGGAATGATATTAATTTTATGCAAATGATGTAAAAATCCACTAGAATACAAAGGAGATGAATATTCATTAATTTTAAAAAAATAACATAGGGCTCATTATAAGCTAATGACTTATTCAACTGTCCCCTAATATACCATTTGTAGATTTATATAGATATATATAGATATATATATAAATTATATATGATATATAATTTTTATCTTTTTTGGGTTTTTTTAATTTATATATCTATATATTATATTATATATATGCATAAGGTATGTTTTTAAGGTAATTGAGTCAGACCGAGATTCAGAAGGGCGTCACAAAAATAACTTTTGAACCAAAAATGCAAATTTCCGCAAAAATCAAAATGAGCACTACTACGCGTAGGGGGGGGTGTTCATTTGCCAAATTTGACTTTTTAAGGTGGAGGCCCCCCTCCAAATGGTATCCCCAATACAAGCAAGAATATAACGCTTTTTATCAAAAAAAAGTTGACAATAACCCCCCTGTTACATGCCCCTTAACATTTTGATGACAAGTTTTCCGAATTTGACATGATTCATTACCAGACGACATTATTAGCATTCTAAGTACAGGACACACCTCCAATATGACTCCATTTTACCCATGTTATTTGATTATGTAGGTGTCTAATAATGTTAGCAGCGTAATTATGTATATTTAAATTTGTTGATTCGTCCAAATATTAATTTATTAATTACCCAATTAACATAATATTTGAACTTCCGGCATTGACATGTGGCAATTAATTAATATCGAAATTAATTGGTTTTACGATAATTTGAGGTCACAGTATTGACAGTTGACACTTCAATAATGTTCATATTTCCTCTTCAGATTCAAGATCCATCTAGTCATTATTAGCTAATCACAGACTCACGATGCTATTTTTAAGAAGGACGGTTAATGGAGGAACCTGATTCCAATAAAAGGGAGTGGGCTTGAGGTGTTTTCACACCTAGAATTGAATGTTCGTTCCATATGTGCAGAGTTACATTGTCGTCTGGCGGGAAAACCTCGATATGTGGCATTTGACCTTTTCAAAACAAAACCTCACAGTAGAAAAAGCTGGTTACTTACAAAACTCATGATGTAACCATTTTCATGAGACACCAAAAACTGAATAATTGTGCTGTAAGCCATGCACTAGAAAGATTTCTTTCTAAATATATTTAGTAATTATTTAACTCCATATTCGGAAATAAAGTGCCATAGGATTTTACTATCATATTTACTATCATATTTAGTTGTTTGGTTGAACAAAATAGAATGGGGTGTCCTAAGTAAGTGACATCACCACTGTAAAACTGCTGATATATGCCATTAATACTTGACCGCCATAAAAAACTCAAATATTAGTGGGGCAGTGTATGTGCACACATGTTAAAGTCTGGTTAAAATGTAATGTGTATTTGCAGATTAGTTTGAATAAGGCATTGAAGAATGTTTTCTTTTGGTTTATATAGGCATATAATCCATGCATTGCATAGGTGGGCATTCATTTCGAATCAGCTGAAGATGGTAAACAAGTACTCGCTGCCAGGACCTAGGAGACCAGTCCAGCAGCATGCCCTTATCTTGAAGTGCAGTATGCGGGATGTGACACACATCACTGTCACTTCCCAACACAAGTGATCTTTTTCAGGCTTCAGAATGATCACAAAGTTTGCTGAACATCAAAACCATGCTGAAAACATAGTCATGTGACATCAAAGAAGACAATGATGAGCTCATGAGCTTTTGATTCACTTCTTATGAAGCTAACTATATCTTCAGTTTTGGCGTCATAATTAAAGACTGAAGGGAAGTTTATATTTCACGCTTACTTTGGACACTGTAAGCCTATCATGCTATGTAGGACTTAAATCGGCACTGGCAACATTTCCACAAAATATGAAATGTCTTCAAATTTGCTCTCAAATATAGTCCTAGGCCATTTGAAAACAGAGATATATTTTACACATAAAAATAACATACCCAAACAGATACGGACATGAATATGAGGATAAAGACATCAGTAATTTTGTAGGCCAGCACTTAAGTTTTCCATAACTTTAATCAACAAATTTGTAATTACATGAGATTTTTGAACTTGTCCTCACTGATATTAACCACAAAGTTATAGACCTGATAAACAGTGTGCATAGCGGGAGAAACATGCATACAGCTTGCGTGTTCTTGTGTTAAACGAAACGCCATTTTCGTCTTCCGCTGAATTTAGCAGTGCGCACGGCGCCGTTAAATTATAAAATCGTTCAGTTTACCCATACGCAGCTGATTTGGGGTCCTTAATCATTTCGGGTGAGGATTTTGTATATAAAAGCCTTTACAACCATGCAAAAATTCGATTTTGAATATTCTTGAGGGCGCACTATTTTCAAATGTGCAGTGTCTCGTTAATTAGTATCTTTAAATGTAGAAAAGTTCCTGAAAACAATTTAGAAGTGTAAAGTTTTTTACACAATACAGTTACAATGTATAAAATAATATGACTAGAGTTTCCCATTAACTATCCATATCCCTTACTAAAATGGCACGCATATTTGCAAGCATTTTTTGCAAGTTGGTACAAGCTTGCAATGCAATCATTTTTTTGCAACTCTTGTGCAAGCAATTTTGCAAGCTCAAACATGCTAATTTATGCGTGCCTATGCTCGTACTTGGGTAATGCAAGCTGCCCAATCTTGCGCAAGCTTGCAAAATGATTGCATAACGTTGCTAAGCTTTGGCCAGCATAGCACATGTAAAGCAAGCTTATGCAAGTTTGCGCAAGCTTGCACAGCTCGCGCATGCTGATAATTGGTATATTGCCAGCTCGTACATGCTTGCAAAAAGCATGTCTACGCTTGCGCAAGCTGATACAAGATTGCTAAATTGCAAGCTTGTACATGCATGCAAATATACTTGCTCTGCAACCATGCATGCATTAGCAAAGGAGGATATGCGAGCTATGAGCCTCATATATTGATCCACAGGCAGACTGTTTTTTTTTTGGGGGGAATCATTACCCAATTAAAATAATATATGCAAACATATAATCCATCATGACGTGTCTTAGAATTTTTTTTTTTTATAAGACAATTTATGACTTTTGGTAAATGAATAATCAGGTACTGCCTCTTTAAAACAAATTCGCTACAAACTTTATAAGTCCTTAACCTGGGCAGACACTAATTATCCCCCAAATTTTTTTTTTTGTGTTGGATCGATCCTAAACTTATACCAGCCATATAAATTTAACAAAAATCGTGGTAATCCCCCCTTTAATGCCAATTTTGTTCCTACCATGGATCATTTTGTACACTTAATTGGCACATTTTCAAACCTTTTAGCATCTGAAATATAAGGCATGTAATTTATGTTTATTTTACAGTTGTAAAGTAACTTAATGCTACCACTTCACTCATTAACAAATCAGGTAATTCCACTTTAAATGAAATTGCATTCTGCAATACAGTCACATTTAATTAGCACCTTCAAATCACATCTTGACTGCCAATTAGAAACCACTGGCTGCCCATCCCAATGAAATAAACATGAAGACCTAACCTACAACAAATGTCTTCCAAATTCGGATCCTTATACTAATATTGTTTCAAAAGTATTCCCTGTAAATTTACTGAGTGATAATATACTCCCCCAAATAACTTCTAATGTTCTGCTAATAATCTATTTCATGGACATCTGTCTTATTTCAAGCCACGTGCCCTAGAATAGTATTAAATTTGACTAAATTTACCACCAACATAGTCCACTTACATTTTGTCTTCACCTCCAGAGATGATGAACTTTGACCTCCACAATGCATTTCAGCACTTTCCTGTCTTGCGCGCATATCCGCAAGCTAAAATTTGTACTGCTCGTAACTCTGCAAGCTTGAACTCGCAATGCTAGTACGTGCTTGCAGCTGCATGATTCGGTGCAGCGTATACATTTTAAATTGTGCTAGTACAAAAATGCAACTCAATGCGTGCAGTGCAAGCAATTGTGACATGTTTGCGCAAGCTTGCGTATTATTTGCACGCATTTTTGCAAGCATGCACATGATTGCAATTGTATGCGCCGCAATCATGCAATCATATGCAATCTTGTGCAATCTGTTGCCACAAAAGCTTGCACAAGCTTGCGCAAGCTCATTTTCTTGACTGCATTTCGGAAGGGATATTCCCTATAAAATACACTGTGCAAGTACTCAGAATTCTGCACCTTAATTCAAAAACTTTCAGATGGTATGTACAGGGGGGTTGTCCACCTCAAATTTATTTTTCATTGTTTATATTTTTGTTCCATTAGGCCCGACATGATTTTCAGGGGCCCCAGAAAAAATGTCGAATTATCACACCCCCCCTACAGGCTTAGGCGCTGTGACTATTAGTGCCCAGGGGGGTTTAATTTTTTGTCTGGGTCTATTGTAACAAACTATTGACCTCTCATTATGAGCTAACAGTTGTCATATTCATACCGTAACACAAAATAACACATATTCACATTCATTTTAGTTATAACCTTTGGAGCCTGGACAAATGTAGTAGGAAATGTTTTTTTTTTTTTTTTTGCGACACACTGTACAAGATTAAGGACACTGAATTTCGGTAATGCGTAGGGAACTGAGGAAGATTAACAGAGAGTACAAAAAAATATGATTGAAACATCTTTAAAATCTAACACACACATACACACGCACGCACCTCCTTGCAAGAGTTACATTGTGGGAGTTTTACTGAAAATACACTTTTTCACAACTATATAAGGAAGATTTCAAAACCTATATAGTTTTGAGATTTTTCTCTTAAAAAACACTTTTTTAGTCTAGAACATTTTTTAATTTTTATTCAAAAAAATTTTTCATTTTTTTTCTAGTTTTTTCTCACTTTTCTTAGCCAGGAGGATGCACGCAGCCCTATATAGTTACTAAAACTAGAAAAATCCTCTTTTACTCTTTCGGGAATACACCTCAATATAGATACAGTTTATTCGTTTATAGGACACTTCGTAACATAGTAACTCTATAAAATACTCCACAATGAGAAAAATACACCCACAATGTAAAATACTCCGACTTCCCTCTTTATACTTGAAAATACACTCAGAATGTATCTCTTATAAGGCACACGCACACACACACACACACACACCCACAATTAGGTACATCATGAGGGCCATATAATCTGTCTCTATATAAGAAACTACAATATTGTTGCCAAAGGATACTAAATTATACAAGGACCGATTTGAATAAGATAATGTTTGGCATGGCAACATACAAATATTTGCCTGACGATCCCTTGGCGTACAATACAACAACACAATGCACTGTGTAGATTCTCGTTAATAATCAACAGATAATGTATAAGCAGATCCTTTCATTAGTAAAACATTTGGAAATTATGCAACGTGTAAAAAAGGTTAGTAACTTATTTTTATATCTATATATTTACACCATTCCTATCTGTAAACCGTCCATGTACATGTTGCACTTTTTAATATAATATAATACAGAGAGATTTATATCGCGCCTTCTGCTATTGGCCTCTAAGCGCTTTTCACAAATGGCCGCTGAACACTGTTGGCCCAACCATACATAACCATTTAAGCTCATTTCAAGGGATGCAGCTGATCGGGATCAGCGCTTTGCCCTTAATCCGCAAACATACATCGAGATAACCAATCGCAGCCGGGACCAGCTTCCCCAAATATCGCATGGTAAATCGGACAAATAAGCGGTTAGTTCTTGTCCAGGGAAATTACAAGACAGCTGAATCTCACAGGCTCGAACGCACGCCTATACGCATTGATGACCACACACCGGAGCCGAGCGCTTACCTGATTGAGCTATCGGTCCGCTTTTTTGGCATTGGTATCTATTAGTATTCTGTTGTATGTGTGTGTGTTTTTAAGTTTTTTATTTTTTTCTTGTTCATAAATGTATGTTTAGGGAGAGTTTATTTATTGATGATTGACCTGTATTGTACCATGACTACCGCCATTTTTACACACAGTACAAAGCTTTGAGGATTAAAAGGTAGACACCCTGACCCCTGAACATTATTTGATATTAACAAAATGATGCAAAGCACTAATGATGCACGGAGATATACATATTTTAACAGCTTTGCATGCCTTTTTGTGCTTTATTAATACACTTTATGGGACCTTGGTCTGTTTATGGTATAGATGATCTAGATGGCGGTTCGTAAAATAGCGGGCTTGGGCGCGTGACTTAGTTCCCTTCGTGCTCGAGCGGCCGGTATAAATAACATTTAAAGTAATCATTTTAGGTAAAACGTTGCTTAAAATTGAATGATAGCGCACTAATTACGAATAATCTAAAAACCACTATGTCCTTGTCACCGGCTAAGGCAACATTTAACAAAACATCCAATGGTTGTATTGATTGCTCCTCACCTAACCTTCGAGCAACTATTTTAAGTTAGTTGTAATGGGTTAATTGATCAGTGCGTGTTTTGCTAAATATTTGGAGGGCGTTTTTGGTTTATCTTTTGTAAGATTTGAATGAAAGAAGTTCAACCAAGCCTATATCCAATAAGCCCATTAACCCTATTCATCTCTACACATGCCATATTGATTATTTCGTACAGAAATTACATGAAGGAGTACCCAGTGGTTTACGTGCCTAGACGTATATTTTAGCCACATGAATGTAATAAGCATTTCGATAATTCGGACTACCTACTACAATAATCAACAACAATGTCATACCTATTGACCTTCCCGTGTCCCATCCCGGATCCTTGAAATTTTATTGTGCTGAATATGTCCCCGGAGGTCAATCGTGATATGAAACAACAATAGTGCCTCAATTATCGAACCCACTTATTGAATAATAGCCCATGATACGTTCGCGATTCAACGATCTGTCGTGCTACAGCCCGAGTATCACTTGCTTCCTTCACTAAATTTTAAATATTATGTAAATCAGGAACAGTTGTATCCCCAAATGAAAAGAGTGAACAATATTTAGAACAAATTAATAAAATGTCAAAATCAATTTACTTCCAGAATGTCATGACCAATATGTACACGTAAACTCAAGCGAACAATATCATGATAATCAACAATCAACTAAAACACTTTCTCAACAGGGTATGCATGTCCATTGTTACTGCCCATAACTGTTGAAAAGAATTTCAAGCTATATCAGGTGTTATGACTTCCCCTTATTGATCTCTAGTCCCTGTTTATAACGAAAGGGCAACATACTCGACCGTCAGCCCGAAGGTTTTTGGTTAGACGAACGAGATACCAATACTGAACACGGGAAAATTCAGAGAAAAATATAAAATTTGGTAAATAATGAATTTGCTGCCCTGCCGGGGACCCGTTGCTGGGTGTAGCCCCAGGAGAGGGGTATAAAGTTACTATGGGGTCAAATATTTGAACTGCTCTAAATCAAATGAAAGATAGCTCAAATTAATTCCTTAGGTTACAGAATTAAAAAAGTCAATTGGGTCACATTGTGTGTGGTGCTTCCTTGTCCAATATATTTGGAAAATACTAAGGTCATTTGTTTATTCAAGAAAGGTCAACAATTGGAATACCAAGATTTCTTGTTAAAAAACTATTAAAAAACATATTTAATGATACTGATTCAAAATATGCCTCTTATTTTGCATAGGGTTGGTTCCTTTCATAGGGAGGGGTATAATGTCCCCGTCCCATAAAGTCCTACAGGGAATTTTGTACCCCTTCCATAATAACAACAAGGAGATGCCGAAAGTGCAAAAGCATTTCATATTTGGATGCAGTATCATTAAACATTCAAAAAAATATTTTACAACAAATCTGGGTATTGCAACGGGTAACCTTTCTTGATAAACAAATGACCCTTAGCCGTATGTTTCCCAAATATCTTTGAAGGGAAGCACCCCACGCGTGTGACCCAATTGGATTTTTTACTCCGGCGTAACTAAGGAATACTTTGAGCTATCTATATTGATTTATAGCAGTTTTCCAAATCTGACCCCCATATACTTGAGGCCCCTCTCCTGGGGCTACCCGCAGCAACGGGTCCCCGGCAACTTTCATATTTGCAAAAGTTATATATTTTTTCTCTGAATTTTCCCGTGTTCAAGATATTGGTATCTCTTTCGTCTAACCAAACCTTTCTGGGCTGATGCTCTAATACCTCACGTCGCCATGATCTTTAAAAATGTAGGTCGCGGAATACCTTGCCTTATTCTTGGTAAATGAATATAAATAGGGTCTTAAAGACAATACTTGGCGGATTGTATGTTTATGCAAAATTGCTCAGTCCTTTGCATGGGCTTTTCTTTCATGAATTTAGTCCTTAACATGTTCTTTTCGAAAAAAAAGTAATAATCAGATGTCAAAGTTAATATGAACACACAGTAGAATCGTCAAGATTTCTTTAATCGCGAACGAGGAAGAACTTACGCCATTGCGCAAGGACATACATTCGAAATCTATTCAACTGCTTGCCAATAACAATAGACCAGATGAAAAATGTGAAGTGTGTCTGGCCTATATTGAATATCCTTAGCTCCATTGTTTCGCTGAGCATGTCGAGGTTATGTGTATATCCATTGTCACATTTCGGGAAATAAATTGAGTTGACATTTTAATACTTTTCTAAATACGTGCACTCTTTTCACGTGGGGACAGAGCTTTTCGTGGTTAATATAATATTGTTTTCATTTTAGTGAATGAAATAATATCCGCAGGTCGTAGCACGAAATTTAATTAAAAGGCCAAAATGGTATTACATATGGCCTAAAGGGGGTGACGACATGAAGAAAATCAACAAATTCAATAAACCAGAATAATAAAATTTAAAAAATCTCAAAATTTGTGGAACCAGCACTTGATTTTCAAATGTAAATGACGTGTCCGGATGAGTTTTCTGTCAAGTTGATCTCAATAGTTGAAGCTGCTTATAAATCAAAGTGAAATGGGCGGGGGGCTGTTATATTCAATCAGTTTTTTTGGTCAGATCATCTCTTATAGTAATTAAAATGATTTTTTGTACCAAGGAAATGATTCTCAGCTTAACATGCAACAAGAGACATGGTGGATATTTTTGGTAGAAAGCTTTACATTAGTCAAAAATCAGAATTTTCATTTAGGGACACGTATATGTAAAATATCAACTCGTTCACACATGGCATAGAGTAGAGATGGAATTTGTAATTGACCACTCTTTAACACAATTTGAAAAAACCTTTTCTGGCACATCTCCACTTTCCTGTTTCGTCCTTGTTCCAATTTGGTAGCCTGTACAGTTAAGAGAACAGAAGAAGATAGAAGACAAGACTCCATACTTGAAAGCTTAATTTAATTTCATATCATTCAAAGTAATTCAACCCTAAAACCGGGAAATGCACACATTGTAGATATTCCATTGTGACAGTTCAAAATTCCAAAACTAAATTCCCATTTATCCGAAGACCTCCTACTTTAACGTCAAACATTATCAGACTGTCCAAAAAGCCTATACGCAAAGAGTATTTTATTATTTTTTTTTTGGGGGGGGGGGGGTTTTTGGGGGTCTGGTTCAGTAGTTATGGCGCAATTCTCTTAGACTTGAAAAACCTGTTGGTCCAGTTCGGCTATCCCGATATCAACACATCTATGAATCACTTCATGCTTTTGCTCGTATTTGAAAATTAAAATAAAACATAGGTAAGTCTTCTTATTGTGATGTATATAATTTAGAACTTATAATGTCCACAATTGCCATACAAGCACAGGGCATTGGGGAAGAGTGAAACCAATAAACCAACGGTACACCCTCTTTGAAAGTAACCTGAACACCACGATCCTTTCCTTTATTGCTCTTGTTCACCTGATGGCTTCATTATTTTCATGGGTAATCTTTGGAGGAAATGTGGCCAGGGAGGGAAAATTGGCACTCCACATTAGAGCGCTGTCCTACATGTTGTCCCCAACAGACTTGTGGCTGTTCCATTAGTATCAGAAGCAGTAAAATTTTCCACATTTCACAGAGTTTCATGATTATTGTCGCCCTGAGGCCCCCTTTCTTCCTGCCAAAATATAATCACTGGTGTTTTCCTGTTTGAAAATAATATATTTATTAGTTTAAATACATACAATACTTCACTCTCTGATCTGTACACAATTCTTTGTTGTTTGAAACGGTTTAATCCCACAATGATGCTAATACATACTTATATCTTTTAGTTTCTTATCTTGAACCTTCAGCGAAACTGGCCCAAGTGATATTTTATCCTTTGTTTTCAATTGACAATTCTCCGGTTAGGGTGCATCAAATTGGGTGGAAAAACGAGGATTTATCTTAAGGAAACATGGTCTAAAGAAAATAAATCAAATATCGCACACAAATGCCGTTTTTTATGGCAGTGTTCCCGCTCGTTACAGAGTATACCGTACAATCCAATGCGTTTGTTAAGTATCACTGCAATATTTTATCATAGTATATAAAAAAAAACACTCCCTTTTTTTCAAGCATTTGATTTAAGAGTTAACGTTTATAACGCACATCTAATAAGGGTTCCCCGAGACATCAACTGGGGCCAGTTGTGGCATTTCTGAACATTGATGAGACATTACAACTGCCAGCATGTAACCAAACTTGAAAGCATTTTGTCACAGCCCACAGACATTTTCTATGGTATATGGCATAATCCCCGGCTGATCGATCTTTCGATTGCCAGATCAATATCATTACTACAAGCACCTAAAGTACAATGCCTAATCCCAGGTGTAGAAGTATTTGTCCGGCGTACTCTAGTCCGGGACAATGGTTAACAATAGGGCCTCGATTCAGTTGACTCTTCACGCCAACATTATTTTTTTTCCCGCTTTTATCGCTTGTCGTCTATGGATCCCCGAACTAGGGCTCCCGCCGGACTAATCTGCTTTCACACTCGTTCTGATACTTTTGACTTGTGTCGCAAACCTGCTAGTACACTGTAAATTCTGTCCATTGACACACCTTCTTTTCTGTTCCGCAAATTGCCACACTGCCACCTCCCCCCGACTATTTCCTGTTTTTACTGTTTTTCACAGAATGTAACTATCCAAATTGTTTCAAACCGTGGAAGTGATTTCAGTAGGTCCTTTTCATATGTCATTTTCATGCCCATTATGTCCCTTTAATGACAAAGGTATTGATTTGATGTGTCAACAGTGGGACAGTCTTAACTGCATGATGGGGGGACAGGGCTCAAAGCGCACGAACCTGCCGTGGGGATAAAATGATCACTTGCTGACAAGGCGAAACAGCTGTTTTAAATTTCATGTTAAGGGACACTTTTTTGGCTGACTGACCACTTGTTGACACTGCTCAACTTGTGTGTATATCCCTATAATGCACTGACCATAAAAATTAATGTGCAACCCTGTCCGTAAACATCGCGCCTTGATTGTCAGAGAAGGACATTTCATGTGTCTTGGCCAAGATTAACTCACTAGATTTCCATGAGCAGATCTGTGTATTCCCATTGCACTGACGTGTGAATAAGGGTCATGATAAGGGCCATTTATTGCTGCGAAAAATAATTCAAGATTTTAATACGATTTTGGCCAAAATGACCGACCACTTTGGCCAGGACACTTCCTGACCACTGAAAGTTTCAGGATGACATTAGTTGGAATCGACTCGAAGAGTGCTGTTTTTTTGTTTGTGGCTTTCCTTGACATGAGCACAGCCTTTGATACTGTGGACCATAAAATAACTGTTTAATCGTCTTGGCAAAATTGCCATCACTGGAACTTCTCACAATTTTTTGCTTAACTTGGAGGCTGGTCATCATGTGTCAACCTTAATGGCTTCCTATCTAACAGTTACCACTGACTTTGGTCTACCTCAATGGTCAGTGCTTGGGCCCCTCCTGTTCACAGGCTACTCAGCACAATTTTTAATTCCCAGGTACATAACATTACTACCATCTCTACCCCGATGATCTCTCAACTTTTACATTGCATTCAACCCCGCCTCCTGACGATATTTCCCGGGCTTTGCAAAAATGCGCACTGCTCGCTGAAAGTAAAGGCTGACTCAGAGATTTTTTTGAAATATATTTTTTTGTGTATTTTAAAATAGGCCACTAAAACAAGATATTCACCTAAAATACCAATTCCAAGTTGAGATGAATCCGAGTTTTCGTTTCCCCTGCAGTAAACCTTTATGTGTAGTATAAACAGTGCCATAGTGCCTGTATAACAAAAATTCCGAATCCGGAAGAAAATAAAGGTGTGATTTTCTATATGAAGACTTCGATTGAGCTTAGCTATTTCACACAGTGCTAGTATGGACAAGCATTATTTATGTGCAAAAAACACAATTTTTTGAAAATTGAGGGCGCCCTCTTCGGAAATCTCTGAGTCATCTTAAAGCATTCCTCTCTGCAAATTACTTGAAACGCAATTAATCAAAACAGAGTTCTTTGTGTCCGCATCAAACCTACAACCGTAAGTTTCTGGACATTCAAAACATTACGCTTACCATTAGTGACTGTGAAATCAACTATCTCCTGTCATCCGCAACCCGGATGCTACTTTGACTCTAACAGTCCCTCTTACAGTCAGCACGTCATGTACTTCTCTAGATACATGCAATTCCAATTAAGACTTATGGCGTATCCTCGTTACATCAACAAGAGACTTGCATTCTGCATAAGATCACTTTTCTCTCCAGGTTGGACTACTGCACTGCCCTTTGCCTCAGTTATCCACAGAACTTACGGCTTCCAGCGACTTCAAAACTCCGCTGCTCGTGTTATCTTTTCTGTTGGGCGTAGGGTGGAAGCGCAGCACTAATTTCTTCTCTCAAGGGCTTTGCATGAAACAAACGCATCATTTCAAGTCTCCTTACATTTACAATGTCTTCCAATCTTGCTCACCAATAAATATGGATCAATTGAATCATTAATTCCTGCCGTCCACTAAGATCTGGCAAAGACACCACCCGTCTCACAGTTCACAAATCCAGAAGTATTGCCACCGTTGCCGTTTTGCATCGCTGTGTCAAGGAATGGGAATCAATGCCTTCTGAAATCAGGAACATGTCTTCATCTCTGCCTTTCAAGAAACATCTCCAAAACTTATTTATTCTGAACAGTCTTTTTATCTCCTTGGTTTCTTTTGTTTTTCTGTATTCTTGTGCGCGCAATGGGCCCTTGCGAATTGCGTGTTTAAGAACTCTTTGTATGTATGTATGTATGATCAACTCTGAATACACCCTAAATGTACTGACCATAGACAATGAATGGGCACAACTGTTGTAATCAGCGCGCCTTATTTGTCACAGAAGGAAGATTCATGTTGATTGGCCAAAATGAGGAGAACACTAGATGACCATGAACAAAAATTCTTTGTATACCCCCTATTCACTGACTATAGGCAAAGCCTTGCATAAGGTACATGATAAGGCCACTTTTTGCTGAAGAGAAAACTCATAGATTTAATCAGAGTTTGGGCAAAAACTGGCCGAAATGGGACCATTTCTACCACTGATTCAAAATTCGGTGGATATTCCCATATGGCACTAGCCACAGACAATGAATGTGCACTACTGTCGTAATCAAGGTGCCTTATTTGTCGGAAAAGGAAAGATTTCAGATTATGGCAAAATGGTCAAAATGACCAGAGACACCTGCATGCAAAAATGTGTGTGTAACCCCCTAGCACTGACATAGTGAAACCATATGTCTAAAGGGGCATGCTAGGGCCACTTATTGCAAGATAATTTGAAGTTCCACAGATTTTCATAAAGGATTTTGGCTTAAATGGCCAAAATGACACTTGCGCCAATGGATCAAATTTTGTGTCCACACCAAAAGGTATGGTCACAGGCCGATGCTTGGGCATGAATAACAAACTTAAAGCCGCTGTTGTAAGAAGGATTCTTATAGATTTTGGCCAAAATGACCATAGTGACACTAGATGACATTTGTCATATTACGCCCCCCCACCCCGCGACGTCACATATAATTCATGTTTATCTGCTCCTTTCGATGGATTTTGATGGCACTTAGTAAACGTTGTCCACGTGTAAATACATGTACAAGTCATTGTGTAAAACTTGTGTATAAAAGAATGTAATGCCACTTTAGCCGTCATTTGTCGACCAAATGTTCAATGCATATTTTTTGTCAACATTGTTGAAAAACGCTTAAAATGCTTATTCGTCCACCGAAATAACTAGTTAGTTATTGTTGATCACCGTGTGGTTCAGGGATAGGAGGCTTCTGACAAATCTATAGATATCTGAGGTTATACCGTTTTAAAGATTTAAGAGGGGGGACTATCAAAAGTGATCTGTGGTACGTGTTCCAAGTCCTTCTCACCTCAGTTTGTCACTAGCATGATCGATTTAAGTGCTGGATCCGATTGGGGATAAGTAGGAAATAGGTTATTATTCAAAATTTGAAATATGCATTAGACGAATTCTGTTGGGGGAAAAATACAGATTTATGTCGTGACTTGTTACGCTCATCTAATATTTGAACTAGGTCCAATCAGAAGCATTAATTCTTAACCCTTTTATTCTGATACTTCGCAAAGATCGCAATAAAATCAAAAGTTTAACCTTTGCAGGCACAAACGCTGATATATTGGCGACTGACCTTAGATGTAAACCCACGATTCATTTGGTTGCGATTCTTATCTTTGACATCTTAGTTCATATATATTGCAATTTTCAAAAAACAACGGAGTGAAAGCTGCATTGTGTGTACCGGGAAAGTGCTCCGAGATTTAACAACCCAAATAACCGCGAACCTCATTTTTTCGGTAATGGCAGGGTTGCTGATCAACTTTCCTTAGGGACGAAAAGGGATAAGTTCATTAATATTTAGTCTGCTTGCCAAGCACAATATTAATGTTACCCTATATTTGGTTTTCTTAATTGTCCTATTAGACTAAAAAATGGCACACTTTTAATATTTATTTAAATTGTTTCAGACTGGCGTTTCGGGAAGACACGGATTGGATGACGTTATTGAGCGGCCTTGGCCCAACAGAAATGCATGAATTTATCATAAACTTGGAATTAACCAAATTGATATAGATAAATGGGAAATAGATGCAGGTCAAAAGGCCGAGTGCACCTTAAAAGCAAGAAACGAGTCTTCAGTCTTGGCGCAAAAGAAAGGGAAAAGCAGCCAACAGGGAAAAGCCATTCTTCAAGCTCTTGAAAATGGGGAAATATACTCGACCTAAAGATCAACTTCAGGATCTGTGAATTGAAATGGTAAACTTAACTCTGTTATATAGAAATTGAGATACCAATGGTAGCCAATTCACATCTCGGTAAAGCTGTATGGTAAATTGACTCATCTACCGGGGGGGGTGGGGGGGGACAAACTGCCCCATGGAAAAAAATGCGCGATTTGTACTTAACAATAGTTTCGGTAATCGTTTTTACGCCTTTTGAAACAAACAAAAATATCGGACCACCAAGATTAATCGGGGTCTGTAAAACACCAAGTTGTGGTGTAGAGGGTTGAAGCCTTTCATACTTTATACGTAATTGGGTTTACATACCATTGCTAGTTATCAGTACAGATTTTAGGATGAGATCAGGACAACATCACTGTTTACCTAAAATTCAAAATTTCCGTCTACCTTTATACCCAAAACTACGTTCACAAAATTTTTGCAAGGGCCGCGTGTATGTATTATCGAAGTTATAGAGCAAGGTGTTAGGAAGGTTGGCCGTTATTTGTATCGTGGATAGAAGAGACCAAGTATCCATTGATTACGGCAATCAAGGAAAAATATATGGACCCTCCTCTGTTAGTCGTTGTTACAACAAGTGTTGTTCTTATTTTGAGACCCATGGATAGCATGGTGGTACCAAATTAGGAATCGGATGTTCATTAACGAAATTCATGGGGGAGGGTGCGCAACCAAACCATCGGGAGTTTTGTTTTTTGTTATCAAAAATGGCTCGGAAGAGAGGGTAATCCGGTAATAGCTAATAAAGAGCTCATTCAGAATGTTCATTCTCAATACTATTAGTTATTCCCTGTTTGTTCACGAAATACGGAGAAAAACACCTATGGTGCGGTTGTTGTATCCGGCACCCAACCATAACGGCACCAACATCGGTATTTAGATTGCGTAGAACAACAGGGGGATAACAACGAATTTATCATTTGTCGGCCCGCTATTGGAGTGGAGCCTAAAGTCGTACAGCACAACCGAGGTTAGAGCATGTCATGGCCAAGCACTAAGTTTTGCTTTCAAATAAATTAAAAAACAGGTTCAGTAGCATGAACACTGGCCTCTGGCCTAGTCTAGACCTATCTCCAGTATCTATGGAAGCCTACAAAATAAAGCAAACAATAACATAAACTAAGTCATGTAGCAGCTTCCCAAGTCAACAAGAAGTTCTAGTCTAGACAGGCTGCCATGTCAAGAAAGGCACTGCCCCACGTAGTTGAAGTCTGCAGAGTATGCCTGACCCTGCACTGTAGGAATGAGGTAAACATTTAACCTCCCTCCTTTGAAAACTTCCTGGCAGTAGCCACATTTCTCTAAAACCAGGGGAATTTCAAAATTATTTATACATGAAAATATATGAATAAATACTGTATAATGTGTTTTGCATGCCAGCATCATAACCCAGCGTGTGTTGCAAAAAAAGGGCCATATGGATTGTGCTTATCAGTGGGGGCTGGCAGAGCAGTATCGTCCAAGATGGCTCCAAGATTTAAAAACATAGATTTTAATGTAGGTAAAGTAGGTAGGGGTCTAATACTTGGTGTAATAATCACGCCATACGGGATATATTAGCCCGCGGTTAGCCCAAATCCTACAACGCAAAACGGGCCACCTATAAAATACCCTTTGCCGGTAACCATTTGAGATCAAGTATTCACTCCTTGGGATCATAAATTAATTCTAGGATATTTTGGAATATCAATAGTACGTTTTCCTACATCTGAATCACATCTGCTTTGCTGTACTCTTTTGAAGTTTACAGGACACTTTGTAGTTCTAAAATTGGCTTTCCTCCAAAGTAAATTACATTTTAACCACACACAATGGATAAACTTGGAAAGATGGTACATCAAAATATTAAAGAGCGGAAAAATAGGTATGTATCAATTCTTTAAAGCTATCTATTCATCATTCAGATTCCATTGATAACCAGCCGTGCCACCCCAAACCACAAACTGATAACTCTAGATTATCTTCTCAAAGCACCATCGTCAACCAGTCTTACACAACCAAAACCCGTGTGGATGTTCATCGGCTTGGCAGGTAACGGAGCATTTTTTCCTTATCCGATGGAAGTGTCAATATTAAAAATATACTTTGAAGCGACAACACGTTTTACATAATTAAAAAAAAACCAGCGGAATTTTGTTAAAATATGCAGGTTGTCGACACCCGATGCCTGTAATTATAAAGATGTCCACCATCCAATACTGTAATTTCTGTGTTTATGAAGCAAAGGTCATTCTCCAACGACACATAATTCCCACATTTTTTTTAACCCGAAATATTATTCAAATCGAATTATTATACATTGCTGTGCTGAAGTGACATCACCAGAGTATTGAACGCTCAGCTATCTGGAATCAGCTCAATCCTAGTATTACGTGCTGTGGGCCAGGTGACATCATAGAGTATAGGAAAGCTCAGCAATCTTGAATTCAGCTTTCATCTAGGAAACTTCCTGTGCTGCATTTATAGTGAGGTGACCTTCAAATGTTACAAAACACCAAAGTTAGAACTGTTAATGACATGTTCGAGGTCGCGAAGAGATACTGCATACAGTGGAACGTTAAAGCCTTAGGAGCCTCATATTGATTGAGCGCGAATTTAAAAGACAAGACTACAGATGTGCCTCACGCATATCGCCGGGGAGAGACTTGTTTCTTGCCCGGAGGGTTGACGTACCTGGCACCTCGTCTATATATTCTGCATTTTTGTCAATTTTAGCATGACAGTTTTCAAAAGGATACCACATGCCTCTAGCGTTAAATGGGTGGTGGACGAGTATGTGTGTTGAATGTGTTTTTGACCAAAATAACCTCGGATTTTACCATATAGTTACAAATAATTGTGGTCCAGTGGATTGAGCATTCGACCCGCACCCAAAGGCGTGGGTCGAGTCCACTTCAGCCAAACGGGTTATTCCCTTGGAGTAAGGCGCGTTATCTCAATTACTTCCTCTCCACCCAGGTTATAAATGGGTACCCGCATTATTCAATGCGGGAAAGTAAAACAGACTCGCTGTTCGGGAGGATTGGCGAACCCCCCACGCAAATATATATACGGAGGAGTCTGGCCCCAACGCTAAGAAAGAGAGATGGCACTCAGCATGAGCTTGTCTCGGCACGACCCGACTTCTTTACTTTTTTACTAAGTTTAAAAATTTCATTCACCAAACAAAAAAATAATGTATTTTAGACATGCTGAGGAACTTACATCGATTGCAGCCTAAAACAAAATAAATATGTTTGTATTTGTGGGTTTTAAAATAATGAATCAGATTTTGTTGTAGGTTTACAGCATTTCAAAGATTTACACAGAGAAATGTAAAAGTTAAGTCATCAACCAGATATCGTGCTTGCTAGCATGGTTAACAATAAGTGACCAGGGGGGGGGGTGGGTTTCCTATAGGGACCCTCCAAATTTGTTCTCGCGCTGGTCGCTTTACGCGTGAGATTTTTGGTCGAAAAGTTGTTGTAATTTGTTGACTTTTAACTGCGCTTCTTTTCATACCAAAAAAACGTAAATCGGCCAAGCGTTAATGTGTTACTTGAATCCCCCCGGGCACTCACGGAGTCAAATGAGAAATGAAAAATTCAAAGAAAACAAAGCAATTTTTTTTTTCTGAACAGTTGCATTAGCTGCTTTTATCAACCTTAAAAAAAAAAAAGGAACATTCAAAATATTAACCCTTTATGTGCTTAAACAAACAATTTCAATTGTGGGACGTTGACTAATCCGTAACTGTACAAAAGTCTATGGGAAAATGATTGTGCATTTGCAACACGTTGGAAATACAGGATCCTAGAACTTCAAGGTTTTTGTGAAATAAATGTAATTTGGGTTTCTAGAGTGATATAACATAAATAAGTTTTAAAAATTTGATTTTTATGTAAAGAACAAGCTCATTTATGTGTCGTGTTTTTGCGCATTTTGCCATGTGTTTTGAAACAATGTTTTAAAAAAAAAAAAAAAAAAAAAACAAATTTCACATTTTTTATTGCTAATTGGGGGTTGTCTTTGTGACCTCAAGATGTGGTTATAAATTTCGTACAAAAATTCCCCTCGGGGAAAGGGTTTCTTGGGGCGGGTAACTACCCACCCCCCTTGGCACTAAACGGGAAGTGAAAACCCCTTGGTATTACGTGTTAAAATATAACTAGTCAATTTTCCCATAACCAACATGATTTTATTGGGATACCCTGTATAGATCATGTGGTTGTGCTTATCATGAAATTCAAGAAGCTGTAAAACAAGGGGTTCTGAACCACTAGTGTGGATGCTCGCGATGACATGAGATGACTTGCGACCTTGGAATGTGACTTTGACCTCATTAGTCATGAAGGGTTCGTACTACCACACTGTCACACAAGTGGGTTTTTGTTAATTGGATGGAATGTATGCTACTAGCAACCAAAACTTTTCACACAACATTTACCATAATTTTTTCAGACAGCAGACAGACTTTAACATTCGGACAGGCAGACAGAATGATTGACTGATTGGTGTCTCCATGAACATACTTGCAGGCGAGACACAAAATGGTTTATTATAGAGACACATCCGCATTGCTTTAAAATGTGTTCTTTTATGTTTAGCGATTTTCCTTTGTAGATCAAAAATAATGTCAAAGTATCCAAGTGGATAGGATGCTCTATGCCTGTACTTCATGACCTTCACACGAGTGATGCAGAGCAACGTTTGGTGCACAATTGTAGACAATTCGGGCCCAATTGCATGGCAACCCCCCAGCAAGACGGGCAATGTTTCTTTCATGCTGTGTTTCAGATAAGTGGCTTCTGCTGGCTTGTCCACTCAATACCAGCTCACTCAGGGAGGTTGGTTGTAGAGTTCCTCAAGTCACATCCAACCATTACTGTAATTTACAAGATTCTTTTCGTCGGGTTAGGTCAATTCGTACAATTTAATTGCGGTCCGGGGTCCCTCGCCACAAGAACCATTTATGAAGTCTCATTAAAACCTGTATAGATAGTGACCAGTGGGTATTTATATATATGTTTCGCTTGGACACCCCGTGTAATCAAACGAACCTTTTTTCGCAACACATACAACTCAGGTAGGTTGGTTTGCTCCTCTCTTAGTTTTTCCTAACGAAACACCTATAATGACATTAAAATTGTATGTCTGTAGCTCTTTCAATACTTATAAATCCGCCATTCTCCTTTGTAACATACAGTTTACGTCATAAACTGAAAGTTCAAGACCGATTTTCAACTTCACCAAAACAGTACACAAGCACGTGTTTATTGCCGGATTTCCATAAGAGGTATATTGGAGACAAAAGATGGAGGAGTGTGGAAGGGGAATGTGGCAAAAAGAACGGGAGAAATAGAACGAAAGGAGCCGGGAGATTGGTGTGCGGAAGGAAAGGGGAGAGGGAAGGGGGGGGAATTTGTTTATTACAGAAAATGGCCTATTATTGATCTGCAGAAAGCTTTCATTGATAGATTTTTAATAGGAACAACCAACAAAATCGCGTTGGCAACCAACCCTCCAACTCGCAAAACGATCTACATGAGGTCCGCAATTTATTTTTTACTAATTGAGCGTACACATGGTAGGCCCTTGTTTAGAAGGAGGGTTATTGAAATGAACTTGCTCAAAAGAAGAACGTGATAAACCTACACGTATTTTGATACGGATGAGGGGGATAAAATGCCACATGGCCAGAATGCACAGTAGCCTTTTTGCAAGCTGATGTTTAATATGTTTGTAGCTACCTAAAGTAATACCATGATTATCAACTTGCTGACCATTGACATGGACCTTTAAAAACCATTGGTTTCTTTAAAATTGTTGACCATTACAACTAAAAGACCGTTCATCTCTTGGTAGGTTAATCCATCTGGCTCTAATTCTGCCTGTTTTATGTTGGTACTTAGGGGCCCCATGGTCTCTTGAATTCAATGTCATACCACCTGACTGGGATGTCTACCTTGATACCATGTCCAGAGATCGCGAATTGGCAGATGCCATCATTGTGTGGTCCATGGCTAATATCGAAGCCTGATATTCTGGTAGTGACCAAGTTTCACCTCAAGGAACAGGTTGAACAGGGTTACCAATGGATAGTTTTGTGATGCATCGTTCGAAGGAAGTCCATATGCTTGGGCATCTCATGATTCCACTACAGTCGTCTGGTATGTCTGACAAGGGTCGATATAAGTGCACACAACAACATTCAGGTTACAAATGGCCTTTCTGTTCAAATGGCACGTTGTCCCTAATGAATGTTGCTTTTCTTTATGATAACCGATAGTTAAAATACTCAAATTACTTGGTATATAACATCAATTTCTGTGTATTTTCTTTATCATGAAATTAATTAATGCATGGATAGAGAATATTATTCATCATTGTTAATTATAAGCGCTCAACCAAGTATCTAAAAGAGCTGTACATAGTCAATATAAAGTAAAGTATTTCATGACTTGTAGCCTCGTTATTTGTGGTTTTTATACAGATCAACTTACCTACATATTTCGTGCGTACGGTTCCAAGCTCACTGGTTATTTTTTGTAATACGTCTCAGAAATAATTACTCATAGCTAATTGACAGAGGAGATTTATTTAGATACTAATTTCTCTCACTTGTATGGATTGGTTGTAGACCCACTACCGAGAACGTTTGGAAGGTTATTTGGACAAACATTGCAAAAGAACACTGCAACCTTGTTTTGAACTTTGCCTTCTGTCGTAATCGTCCCCATAGAAAACCGTGCTTTGACTTTCTGTCCCGTGCAGCAGAAACTACTAAATCTCATATTATACATAACGACGGCGTATTCGTCTTCTTCACTTCAGGTGTGATCTAATAATGTGGTAAGCATCCACATATGTAAAAACCGGAGTCGACAAAATTGGGGGCGCTTCTTCTGGAAATCTCCTCCTGTCTCTTAAATTGACTTTGGCATATTTGACCTATATTTGGTAATACTTTTTCTTCAATCAAGTGACTTGTGAAGGAGGTAGCTATTCCTTTTCATACTGACTGAAAGTTGAGGCATAAGTAGCCTATGTAAATTAAATTCTCATCTATTCCCAGTATGTTTCATCGCAAAGGGCACGGGTTCGATTCCCAGTTACGTCCTACAAGTGTAAAATTGCCTTACATGTTTTGAATAACAGCTAGCGATTAAGATGAACTAAAACAAGCCACAGTACCGCAAAACTTTTCTTTATTCGGTTGGTCTGTAAATTAACGTATCAATGTCTGTTTTACAGAATGGTCAAGTATTACAATAGGTACTTCTTGTACTGTTTATACAGTTTGTTTTCTCTTGTCCTTTGCCGCTGTCTCAGTCCGCCGTTGAGAATTCTTTACTACCCACACCACCACAACATCACCAGCAGTTCAAAAGCCAAAGAATAAGCAACGAAAAAGAAATCATCAAATCCATCTCTGCAAGAAAAACAGAAGAAAAATAAGTCCACCAAAGGTAACAAGATCTTTATGTGTTCCGGTGTTAAAGGCTGATCAAGATTTCAAATATAAGTTTTTGGTGGAATAATTAAAAATAGTCACCCAGAACTAAGATAGTATCTCAAATGCCAAATTCAAAAGTTTGAGATGAATTGGATATTTGTTTTGATGCGTAACAGTGTATCGCATTGCGTGCCATAGGATAACTGTGTATAACCAAAAATCCGATCCGGAATTGTATCAACCGTTGTGATTTTCTATATGATTATGAAGGACTTCGATTTAGCTTAGTTATTTCACAAAACGATTAGTATATGGACACACACACACAAAAAAAACGAAACATTTTAAAATGTTGAAAATTGAGGGCGCCCTCTCTGAAATCTCTGAGTCAGTCCCTTTAAACTGTAGCGGACATAGCTTCAGTGTGACATGAAGTGTTTATAGAATTGTTTTGTTTGCTTGATTAATCCGATTAAATCTATTGCTATAACAGACATACAAAAATTACATCAATATAAGCACATAACTTTGGTCTATCGTAGCGAATATCAATGCCCGAACTTAAAAGGTTAAGACTCAGATCATGGTCCACGATTTCTCCACATGACGTCAATTGCAGTAGCAGAATAAGTTCCAATATATTGGGGAGGCTCTAGGATGCAGAGTCCCCTTTTTTCTATGCTTTCTCTCAATGCCTCTAACTTTGTCATGGTGTTTCTAATATAATTAAAATAACATAGATATTATTATAATATCTTTTCTTCTCGTTATCTAATTGTCCATTAGATCAGTGAGTAGTCCACTACTCATTTAATGTTTGGAATCTATATTTCAATTGATATCGTCCATTTTTTGTTAGTCAACCTCTTGTGGTTCTTGTTCAACTTAGCATCTTTTTAAAAACATAATCATTCGGTCATTTTTTTGTGTATTTAGTGTAAAATAACCCTTGTGTTGTTATTATTTTGCTTTATGTTACTGTATTATGCTCTCTATCATTATATGAGAGAGTCTGGCCCAAACGCCAATGAGAGGGAGATGGGCACTTAGTTCTATTTAGCAGGTAGGACCAGAGTAACGATGAACGCCTTTATTTTTAAAGATTTCAATGATAAATTCAATTAGATTTTTTTGTATTTTTTAGGATTCACACTTAGTGAGGAGAGTGTGGCAATTTTAGCAAATCATCAATTTCCTTCAGGTTTGTTTTTGTCACTTTTTATTTTTGAGAAGCAATTACTTTCTAAATACTATGCTATTTGTTTCAGCACGTCACTCTTTATGGGAGGTTTTCTCATTTTCTTTTCAAAATGTCGGTCCATTACCAAAATTAAGCAGAGTTATTCATAAAAGTCATGAAAACATTCAAATTATATAATTTTGTTATATTTTGAAATTTAAAACGTATCTTAAACGGGGAAAACTGCTTTTAGATAGAGCGATGTGTATAGATAAGAAAGTAGCGCGGTTTTGTTCTGTTTAAATTCGTATCGTATTTGTTTTTTATACGTAAACAACAATTTTCGATGATTTTGATTCCCGGGGTCGCTCCATTCTACAAATGCATACTTTCATGTAGGCTACGAAAATATTTATGTAGTTATGCCACAATACATATTGACTAGTACCATAAGACCATTGGTCTGTTAAATTGTTTGGTTGAACAATATTTATGCAAATACATTTTACTAGGCGATTACCTGGTTTCCCCTCCCGCGTGTGGACCAGGGGCTCAAATACGTAGTATAATATATTATAGTATCTATAGATACTCTGCAACCCCTATCCAAGACGAAGGGCCCCTGCAAAGTACGGTCGGGGTGATGTCCTAGTGTGGAAAGAAGCTCCGGACACACACAGACACACACACACACACATACACACACACACCGACACACACAGACACACACACACCACACGCACGCGCGCATACACACATACACTCTCTCTCACATACATACACGCATACGCGATCGCAAGCACACAATTTCGCGCGCGTACGCAGACTTTAGAGTATTATTATATAGATTATTATATTAGATTATTATATTTTATTTCTTACTTTATTTTCATCTGTTCAGGTCTGCCAGATCCTTCGAGTCCACGTTCAAAAATGTCTATACAAGCAGCCTCAACACAAAGACAGCAGCAGGTGCAGACCCGGAAAAGAGCAGCAAAAAAGGACACTTATAAAGTTGCATTTGCGCAGAAAAAGAGAAGGAAAATAAAGACAATCAAAGGTAAGAAAGAGCATATCATGTCTTCGTAAGACCTTTCCTCATACACCATCAATTTGAGCTAGCTATATCATAGCTACCATATACAGGGTCAACAGTACAACGACCGTGATATAGTTTTGATTCTAGTTTTTGTACAGTACGCCAGACCAACTCTATCAAATAAGCATTACAGATAAAACCAACCATTCAGCTTTTGTCTCTTGTGTTTTTGTGTTCATTATGTAACAACACAAATACAGAGCATGTAACATTAGAAACACAAACCTTTTTTTGAAGATAAACGTTTTCCGGAAAGGAATCTTTGCGATTCGAGGGGTGATGACACGAAAATGTAATCCCCTTTTTGTCCCATTTTGATCCCCCTTAAGTGTATATACATTGCTTAGTAAGTGGGCCTTAAAGAGAGCGAAGTCTATTTCACTAGCTACTAGCTTATGACTTAAATTCGGATAGTTGTGAGAATAAGCCATAAGATCTCAATTTTTCACAAAAGGTAACATCTTGTGTCAATGACCCCCTCGAGTGTGCGATTGAAAATATAAACATGATACCTTTCCCAAAAAGATAGGTAGAATTAAAAACCTGTGCAGTGACGATATAGGGGTACCTATTATACATTATTTTTTCACTTGGACGTTTAATGCCATTTCGTCTATGTAAACGTTGTGCTCAACTGTGGTAGGTTGGTTCGAAAGGAAGAGGTAAAACAAAGCAATTTGCTTGACATAAATGCGAGTTGCAGAAGTCAGAGTCATGGGGCATTGTCCTGAATTTTAATGTTAAGTCCCGAAAATTATGAAGTGCTAACATCGAGGTACTATATCACATAACCAAAAAAGTATGGCAAAAGCAGAAAAAAAGTTTCATAATCACAGATTGATTCAAATTGTTTTTTTAGGGAAGTTATTAACACACATTGGTATGAATATCAAAGTATGTGTTTTACAAAACAGATTGTTTATCCCCAGAATCACAGAAGACGAAAAAAAATATTGCTGCGAGGCCATGTCCCATTATTATGCCAGATAAAGTGAGCTGACGCGTGTACTGTGAGTCAGAAAAATATACCAACCACAGAAATGGCCAGAAATCGCTTTCATAATAGCATGAGAAAACGTAGTATGACAGATTCAGTGAGGGTTTAATGTAAATTGGAATGGGGGGTGGACAGAAAAATTGTTGTATTTTAGAGTTTCAAGCCGGGATATAGATAGATATAGTAATATTGTGAAGAGGGGGGTGGGCTTGTATGCATTTAATCGCACTTAAATGACACTACAAATATTTTCTAGATTACTCTAAACCAGGACCTGTGCTGCCCACCGCCCTAAAATGGGCCAAACAGGACAGGGTTGTGTGCGCTGAAAGCTGATACCTGACGTAGGGGAGGAGTACACGCTGCGGTTTCAAAGTCAAAAAGGGCACATGCGGAAGCTCACTCGGTAAAGTCATTTTGAACAGGATACAAAATAAATTAACCCAGTATTTTGCACTGAAAAATCTTAATTTTCCATAATTTTTCTTTGTTGTAATGTTGTACGTTGAGAACCGCTTTTACTAAGCGGAAAAAGATAGCTCAATCAGGGAAGCGCTGAACTCCAGTGTATATGCCATCCATAGTATAGGCGTACGTTCTGAGGCCTTTGAGATTCAGCTGTCTTGTAAATTTCCCTGGACAAGAAACTAAACCGTTATTTGTCCCGATTTACCCATGCGATATTTGAGAAGCTGGTCCCGGCTGCGATTGGTTATCTCGATGTATGTTGCTGATAAGGCAAGCGATGATCCCAATCTGCTGGCATCCCTTGAAATGATGCTAAATGGTTATGGTATGGTTGGGCCACCGTGATCAGCGGCCATTTGAAAGCGCTTAGGCCAATAGCATAAGGCGCTATAAATCTCTGCTATTATTTTATTATAATGAAAAACAAAAATATCATCACATTTATACTTACTTTAATAGGTATTGAAGAAAAGCTTGATGAATGGAGAAGTAGACTTAAGAGTGTGTACTCAACAAGAAGAAACAAGATCAGGTTTGGTAACTACCGTGAATCAATTGTTGACACAGACAGCATCTTTGTAGACTTACAGTTCCTACAAGACGGGAACAAAAGTATCGGACAGAGTAAAAAACAACTGAATTCTTATTCTGATTTATTTCAAATAGTGGATGAAAAAAGCCGAAACGACGGAAATGCTAAAATATGTGACCATGTGCTTCTGCGCGGCTTTGCTGGAAGCGGTAAATCAACTTTAATGAACAAGATCGCCCACCAATGGGCGCAACCTAGTAATCAAACTCATGCAGCGTATTTAAGTAACTTTCGTTTGGTGTTTGTGTTAGATGTTCGAAGGTTTCGCGCTGAGAAACTCTTGAACAAGCAATACAAAATCAATTATTATCAATTAATGTTTCGCTAAGCGACATAGCAAATGCCATTGGTCATTTGAAAGAGCGTTGTCTATTTTTAATTGATGGATATGATGAAATGCCTTCTGAATGTTTGAAGCATGAACTTCGCGTTTTGGAGAGTCCACTTTTAGTAAGCTGTTGGGTAGTTGTAACTACAAGACCACATATGGTAGACAACTTCTGCCAAAGGATTAATGGGTATATTCATGTGGAGCTGTCGGGATTTTCTAATGATAGTGTAAACGAGTATGTGCGAAAGTTTTTTCAAATTCAACAAGTTGAAACAACTAAAATTATGCCAGATCTTGCAAATTCTTTGCTAGATAAACTCAAGAAGTGCCTATTATTAGACGCCGTATCATCTATTTCCCATTTCTCGTGTTATGCTATACCATTGATGGCTAGACGTAGAAAACCATGATGAAGCAGATCTGCCGGAAAGTCTCACCGAATTATATACCGAGGCCATTACGTATCTCAATAAGCACTGGAAAAAGAACTATGAGAAAGATAAAGACGTCGTTCTTAGAGAACTAGGTCATGTTGCAATACAATTCATTTTTGAAAATCAATTGAGCTTCGATGCCAACCTGTTAAGCGACGATTGCTTAGAAGGCGCCTGCAAGATTGGACTAGTATACAAAGAAGAAATGGAGAGGAATAAGACAATGGTTACGTTTATTCATAAGACGTTTCACGAGTTCTGTGCGGCTACGTATTGGGCATGGCTGGTCGACAGCGGTAGTTGTTCTGAAAGTGAAAAGTATCTTCAATATTTGAATGCAAACAATATCTATAGTATGGAAAATACATTACGATTTTGTACAGGATTGAGTTCCAAAGCTGCTGCATTTATCTTGTGTCGCGTAATTGAAATCAATGAAAAGAGGTATGAAAAAAATAGTGAAGTAGACGAGAGCGATCCGTACGAAACTGTGTGCGAAGAAGATAGTTTAGATTCTCTCACGTGGGGTGTTCTTTACGAAGATTTGCACGAACATGATTCTGATAGGTGGAATATTCCTCTTAAGCTATTCATTGAAGCTAAATCACTAAATAAATCGAACAAAGAATATTCTGCTCTTGAAGAGGTTAAAAAAATAATCGCAGGCACATGTCATGAAGTGACAGAAATTCAAATAACTGCGGGTTTATTTCACCCATACCCTGTCAATATAAGAGACCTTATGAGTTTTTTACGATGTATGGAATCATTAGAGAAATTAACTTTGAAGGATATTGAATGTAGCGAGGAGATGAACACAGATGCAACAATAACATTGAAATCGCTAAAAGTATTACATATAGCAGATATGAATAGTGAAAAAGAATTATCACGTTGGGAAATAACTGCACTTCTACAAACACTGAGTTACATGCCATCACTTCAAAAACTCACTCTTTTCAACGTTGATATTACGGAGGAATTTCGGGAGTTCAACGAAACTATAGTTTGTAAATCAATCAGGATATTTCAATTTCGCAAAGAATTTCATGGAAGTATATTTCTCGAGAACACATTCCTGAAATTACTCTGCTGCATGCCATCTCTAGAAGAACTTACGCTTCACAAAATCCAAATATTTGGGGATGTAACAAGCAACATAACGTTTAATTGGAAATTACTGAAAAAACTCAATTTGGAGTATTACAGCTATATGGAAGGAAATACCATGTTTACGCTGATTAACCTGAGAAAATGCATGCTGTCGCTTGAAACCCTTACATACGGTAATAAAACAGTACCAACCGACATTTCAGAAATATATAAATCACAAAAAGAAATCGAATTCAATACTGTGATGTAGATGGAGATACACTGATGAAATTCCTAAGTGGCATGATGCTACTTCAGACGCTGGCATTGGAGGAAGTTTCCATTACCAAGGAAGTAACTGATAAGGTATCCGTTCTTAGCAATTCACTTCGTACATTTAATATTCTAAGTTTGGATATCAATGGAAATACACTGATGGGTATCTTAGCTTGCATGCCGTCAATTACGACACTTCAACTTTCCTTCGTACGGATTACAGGTAATTTGGATCCAAACTTCATTCTTAATTGTAATTTTCTCAAACAACTCATTTTGGAAAATATTTTAATACGTAGTAACACGCTGATGATATTGTTAGCTTCGTTGCCACATCTTGAAAAACTGTCACTCGCAGCAGTTCGTATCAGAGGTAAATTGACTGCAACTCTGCCGAAAGAGCTTAAATCTATCCAAGAATTCCATTTGTGTTATTTTGTCATGGATAAAAATACAATTACAGCACTTAGAAAATTATTAGTTTTGATGGCACCACTAAAAACCTTGTCACTTTCCTTTCTTGACAAGTCCAACACGATTATATCTCACGTAACTGGGAACATTCTATTGCAGTTATTGGAGTGTGTAGCAGGGGCGAAAAAGTTCAATTGTCTGATATAAGTGTAGTTGCAGGATCAACTGAAAAAATTTTAATAATGTACAGATCGGTCAAAGTATTGACGATTACCTATTCGAATTCTACAATGGTAACTTCAACAATGTTATTGAAATTATTGCACATCCTAGAAAAAAAAAAAAAAAAAAAAGTAAACGAGTATGTGCGAAAGTTTTTTCAAATTCAACAAGTTGAAACAACTAAAATTATGCCAGATCTTGCAAATTCTTTGCTAGATAAAATCAAGAAAGTTCCTATATTAGACTCCTTATCATCAATTCCCATTTTCCTTGTTATGATATGCCATCTATGGCAAGACGTAAAAAACCATGATGAACCAGATCTGCCGGACAGTCTCACCGAATTATATACCGAGGCCATTACGTATCTCAATAAGCACTGGAAAAAGAACTATGAGAAAGATAAAGACGTCGTTCTTAGAGAACTAGGTCATGTTGCAATACAATTCATTTTTGAAAATCAATTGAGCTTCGATGCCAACCTGTTAAGCGACGATTGCTTAGAAGGCGCCTGTAAGATTGGACTAGTATACAAAGAAGAAATGGAGAGGAATAAGACAATGATTACGTTTATTCATAAGACGTTTCACGAGTTCTGTGCGGCTAAGTATTGGGCATGGCTGGTCGATAGCGGTAATTGTTCTGAAAGTGAAAAGTATCTTCAATATTTGAATGCAAACAATATCTATAGTATGGAAAATACATTACGATTTTGTACAGGATTGAGTTCCAAAGCTGCTGCAGTTATCTTGTATCGCGTAATTGAAATCAATGAAAAGAGGTATGAAAAAAATAGTGAAGTAGACGAGAGCGATCCGTACGAAACTGTGTGCGAAGAAGATAGCTTAGATTCTCTCACGTGGGGTGTTCTTTACGAAGATTGGCACGAACATGATTCTGATAGGTGGAATATTCCTCTTAAGCTATTCATTGAAGCTAAATCACTAAATAAATCGGACAAAGTATATTATGCTCTTGAAGAGGTTGAAAAAATAATCGCAGGCACATGTCATGAAGTGACAGAAATGCAAATAACTGCGGGTTTATTTCACCCATACCCTGTCAATATGAGAGCACTTATGAGTTTTTTACGATGTATGGAATCATTAGAGAAATTAACTTTGAAGGATATTGATTGTAGCGAGGAGATGAACACAGATGCAACAATAACATTGAAATCGCTAAAAGTATTACATATAGCAGATATGGATAGTGAAAAAGAATTATCACGTTGGGAAATAACTGCACTTCTACAAACACTGAGTTACATGCCATCACTTCAAAAACTCACTCTTTTCAACGTTGATATTACGGAGGAATTTCGGGAGTTCAAGTCAGTAGTTTGTAAATCAATCAGGATATTTCAATTTCGCAAAGAATTTCATGGAAGTATATTTCTCGAGAACACATTCCTGAAATTACTCTGCTGCATGCCATCTCTAGAAGAACTTACGCTTCACAAAATCCAAATATTTGGGGATGTAACAAGCAACATAACGTTTAATTGGAAATTACTGAAAAAACTCAATTTGGAGTATTACAGCTATATGGAAGGAAATACCATGTTTACGCTGATTAACCTGAGAAAATGCATGCTGTCGCTTGAAACCCTTACATACGGTAATACATCCTTACGTCACTTGAAAAACTAACACTGGAAAACGTTGTGATAACAAGAAACTTAGATGCTACACAAATGGTGAGAAATGTATTGCTTAAAGAATTCAGTTTACGATGTACCGGTGAGAACACACTCAACACGGTACTTCGATTATTGACTTTTATGCCATCTCTTGAAGTACTTACACTTACACTTACTGGCATTGACAGTTCTTTTGAGTTGGATTCAGATCTATCGGTAGTTAGCGAATCACTCAAAGAGTTCAACTTGAAGTACGTGTCTAAACACAAATAAACAGTCGCCATGCTGTTACAGTTATTAAGCTGTATGCCATCACTTACGAAAATGACAGTTTGGAGAGTTATCTTTCAAGGAACGTCATACATTGACATATTTGTGACATGTAAATCAATTACCCATTTCAGTATGGTTGAGGTAAATATCGGCCTCAACAATCTCATACAATTATTACGCAAAGATTGCCATCACTTGAAACATTGATGCTTGACTATGTTGATATACGAGATGATTTGAATACCGGCCAAAACTCAAACAAATCCATAAATGAACTTACAGAGGGGTTTTATAAAAACCTGCATCTAGTATCATTGAATTCACTTCAAAATTTCAAAAATGATATCCAATCTTGATCGTGTCATGGGAAGACCCCTGAGAACATTGTTATTTTGCACACCATCACTTGAGACCATGACACTAGATTTAGTTGGTGTATACAAGGAGCTATTGGTCGACGCACCTGGAATTCGTAAATCTCTCAAATCACTGGTTATATATCACTCATATAACGAAGACAGTATCTTCTATCAGTATCCATTGTTTTACGATGATGAATTTATTGGTGATGAACCCGAATATGAATTTCATGTAAGCAGAATTCTTACATTCTTGGGTTGCATGGAATCACTTCAGCAATTGAAATTTGAGTTTGAAGACTTTGATGACATTGATTGGACAACAGAGGCTTATACACCCATAGATTGTAAATTACTAAAAGAATTTCATATTATACACAAAGTTAACGATGCAAAAGGTGACCGCAGTTATCTTTCTGTGCAAACGTTAGCGCGATTATTGGATAGCATGCCAACGCTCGAAGAGTTACTGCTACTTAGAATTAACATTACCGAGGACATGGATGCCAATGTGCCCTTGACATGTAAATCACTTGCTCATTTCAAAATGCATCATGGGAACGTTAATGGATGCTTGCTGTTGAGATTTTTGGCTGGTATGCCATTACTACAGACATTGTCTCTCATTAAAGTGGACATTACAGGAGAGATGGATGACACTGTGAATTCACTTTGTGAGGAGCTCACGGATTGTAATGACATCAATGCTGAAATGCGAAGGAGAATCAACGAAGTATCATCGGTGGCATCACGTGACTGACACACCAGAACTGACGAAAGCTCAAACATGTCTCTGATGAACTGTAAACTCATTCCAATGACATTCCTCTGATACGGAATGATTAACATGCAGAAGGAACTTCTTGGCAAGGTTCAATAGAATGTTAAAGTCATTTTTTGTTCCAACCTTGACCATTTTACACTATTCATTTTTTTTTTTCATTAAAAACTAAATGGCATTAATCTTCAAATGTGTTAATAATTCAACGCAGGTTTGTGTCGTAAACAAATATCTATTCACCAGGGGGGGGGGGCCCCCGGTATGATTGTAGGGTTATAGGAGACCCATACGCCCTCAAGTTAATATTGACGCTGGATTGCATACTCATACACGTACGCATTAGGAGTTCGAGGGATTATAGTTTATTATAATATAAAATTCTTATAATTACGCGACATAAACCACCGAAGTTGCTCAGTGTGCCGATGTGGGGCGCCTTGGGCTACGACACAAGTAATCCAGAATGACAAGTCAGATTTTAGAATCAGGAGGAAACCGAATGTTTCGGATAAAACCTGAGAGGGCGGGTATGGAGCGGCAACCGAATTCACGCAGGATTTGTATAGTTAATTAGGAATTTACATTAGAATTTAATTTAATATGCCACCCTCATCCTCCAGCTTCTTTTAAAAAAAATAGACGGAAACAAATGTGCAGGCCTGTAACTTGGTCCCATGTGCTCCATTGGCCCCGGGCTTTTCTATAAAAAATATTTTTAGCATTTGTATTTTACTTGTGATAGTATCCTCATTGAGGCGATTAAACATTATTTGATTCTGTATGTACAGGGAAAGTACCTTATCACAGCACGCAAGGAGAAAAATGGGATGAGGTGATGGGATCCACCGGAAAGAAAGATGCTTGTATAAATATTATACCTTTCAATACTATGGATTATGTTCGACTCCAAAAAAGTGAACTTTTGGGTGAAAAAAAAACCCTTGTTTTTTCCCCCCCCCAAAAAAAAAAAAAAAACCAAATGTCACCACAATTTCTTTACCCTAAATCATCAGTGACCAGCTGAAGTGAATCATGCTGCATTGACTCTAGCAAATAATAGTATGTTGAGATCCAGTGAAATCGACTCGGTAGCAGAGGAGAAACTACTCAAATCCTTTTTAGCGTTTGAAACGATTTCAGGTGCTATCACCGCCCCGATTAAGATTGATCTATTTTTTCATGACTCAAGCACAAGCCACAATATACTCTTTCAAGAATAAATAAACCTTGGGCGTTTCTTGTAACTTCAATTAACCTTGACCGTATATTTCATCATTTTTCCGAAAAGGAAACAAAGAGAACCAAAAGTCCATGAAAGAAAGTTGTTTGCCAGACTGTGCCCTAACATTTTTGCGCGAAACAAAACTAACTACAGTGATGCCGCGTAACCCCATTTCTATTTAGTTTGACCGCGTTGTTAGCAAGGTCGCCTAGACCCCCAATTCTTTTGTATGTCCTTCTAAAAACATGGTGGTAAATGAATAGAAATGAGTCCAGAAAGTTATGAATCTTGGTTCTACACAAAGATATTAGGTCACAGCTTACCAGGGAACATATCTACATATATTTTTCACATCGTTGTCTTTTTTCAACAATGAGAAACGAGAAGTCAAAATGATTGAACTCACAGTTAGAGCCTCAAAGATTATTTTAATAGGGAACGAGGCCAGCTCAATGTAAATCGGGCAGTGATAACACCTGAAATATTTTCAGCTGCATGGACAGAACAATGGCTCTGCAGTTCAAATAAAAAAAAGGAATCTAAAGTCTTTGTCCGCTACATACTGGCCCGCATATCGGGTGGACTTGCTTATCAATAACGCCATTATTTGCTGGGGCAATGTACCTTAATGTATGTCCCTTGGTCACTGATATTCAGAAAAGACCTTTAATATTGTGTTCATGAAATCCATTACGCACATACAGTGAAGATGTAAAAATAATGGCGTCTTGCGCCCTCAAAGTTGCACGATAATAAATCCGTGGGAATCCGGAATGCTACTCCACAAAAGGAAACGCGGCAAAATGGAACGTTTAAATTCCCAAAACTGAAGCTCTGGCAACAAACTAAATAGCATGTAGCTCATGTTTTAGCTAATTATTCCCATCAAATCTGATAGCAATATTATGCTCAAGAGTAAAAAAACTGAGGCAGATCAAAACCGCTGCAAAAAGCATCTATTCACAATTTAAATAACTTTTACAATTACATCAGCATAAGCTAGACCTACAGTGGCGTCACCAGCTTTTGTTTTGTTTTTGTTTTTGGGGGGGGGGCATATATATTTCCGAGTGCAACATATATTACAAATTCTTAGTAAATAGGTAGTGTTTAAAACAAAAAAAATATAAATTTGAGGTTTAGAATACCAGAAAGTGATTTCATTAAAAAGAAACCTACTACAGAATTAGAAGGAATACAGTTTAATGAAGTAAATATGTACCTGGTTCTTTGCAACATTGTAATTTCACTAGCCTGAGATAAGCTGGTGAGTCCCAACGAAAAAGATTCCAACCTGCAGTGACCTGCACCCTTGATAAACCCGTGTACAGAGATCGAAAAATGCTAATTAATTAGCCGCTAATGATCACGCTAATGGACAATAAAAATTACCCGCGACATTGTGACGTAAGAGTTTCGACAAACTTCGGAACTGCTCGTTCCCTTCGCCAGTGATGTCATCGACCATGGTTGGGTCCATACGCTGCGCGATGGCGATTCTATTGTGTGCCTTAATTTCGAAAGTTACTGAAGTTCAGTATTATAAGGCTCAGAGGGTCGACCCGAGGTCAATGATTTTTCCAACGTTTGCCGATCGAATCTTTAAAAATTTTTACATGGTAAGAAGGAAAAACATTACCAATAATGATAAGCCCGATGAAAATCTTGCGATATAATGGAAAATCTTTAGATTTAAAAGTTTTACCTGCGTGAACGAGGTGCACCAGACGCCAGTGAACGCCTCCATGTTATGGCGAGTTGGTAATTGCTTTTGAGGTAAGTCACGCGGAAACATTAGGTATTGGAGTTCAGTCAAACCCGGAATTTTACCATCCCATATGCATACGACATCAGGGCGGCGGGGCGCGCCAAAATTCAACACCAGTTGAAACGGCATTGACCGCAGAGAGCGCTGCCACTTCAAACTCTCTGGGGACTACTCTAGGCAAATGTTCTTTTCACTGTAAATTGGCGCCGGTGCAGAAAGAACTAATTTTTCAGGGGGCAAGAGGAGTCTAGGACATATTTCCCACATCGGGGGTGGGGGGGGCAGTTGCACCCCCTGCCCCTTGGTTACGCCACTGCAAGAAACTACCTTATCCAATGGGAAAGTTGTTCATGAATCATAAACCGTGACACTTTGCACTATGTACTATTTGCATTCAATCAAAAAGTTCTTGGACTACATGATGAAATGCATTTAATGTTTTTTGGCTATTCGCAAAAAAACAGTTCGTAATTACTGAATGAATATGAACATATTGTGTTTTAAAAATATTGTTGTAAGTGCTTTCTTTTAACTCACTGGTCTGTCTCAATTCTTACATGTGCCTGTCACAACTTAAATTTACGTAAGACAGGATTGAACTTCTGAAGTCTTACAGAAGATTTTGGTCTATAACCTCACTTAAACATATTCGCGTTTAGATGGGAGGACAAACAATTACAACAGGAACAATATCAACTCGTCAGCGCGGTGGTTGGGTAATTGAAAACTACACTTTAAGATTTTTTTAAAATCATAAACACACTGGAATTTTGCCCGGGGGGCACTTTGCAATTCAAAAGTAGGTGGACAACCAAAATGCGTTAAAAGGGGGTCGTTTTCCCAACAGACGATGTACGTGTAGATTGATGGGGTAGGAACAGCCAAAATATGGAAAGTATTTGTTTTTTTCTTAACCTGAAAAATTGTGATGTACGATGTTTGGGTATGTAATACTCGCATGAAGCAGGATCAAAATCAGCAAAAAAAACCTGTAAACCGGAAAACAAAGCAGGATAATAAAGGGTATATCAACGGCACATCATTGCTTTACTGTTTAGGGTAGCAAAATATCCTTACAACATTTTTGAGGATTTGTGGCTAGTCAATCTTGCATGTAACTTTTAAACGTTACTGCGCACGCGCTATTAGTTCTAGATGCATAATCAAAGATGTTTGTTCGACCTCTAGCTTTATAATGCAAATGGGAATGGCAAGAGGTATGATATAGGTCTGTGTAAGTTCGTTGAATTTTACCAGACTTCCTGGCTCTCGTGCTTCATTATACAAAGCTACTAATCAAAATGGTAAGCTATTAATTATGATAGACTTACTTTGTAATCAAGGTTTTTTTCTTCCTTGTTGTCAATTTATGATTGTACTGGTGAGAGGAATGTAAAAATGTATGAATATCTGCACAGACTCAGCCAACAAGTTGTGTAAACTTAATATAAATGCCTTGTATTATTAGCAGTTTAAAATGTTGTGTGTAGTGATTGATTTTAATTAATTCTAAGTGTTACAATTTCCCCACACAGTTAGCTTTGGACAATTTCTGAATAACCCTTGATGAATCTCCGCTATATGGATCCTAAGTTCTGCTTTTGCTCCGTAGCTTTATTATAGCAATTTGCTCAGTCTACCGGTTTGATAATTAAGTTATCTGTAACTGTCCCACGCGATCGTGAGAAGCCTCAATTGTGTTCATGAGCGGCCACAACGTCAGACTACAACCTGTTCTAAAAAATGGTAAATCGAAAAAAACCGTTGTTTTTAAATAAACCTCTACAAAGGTAACTGATGTTTTTTATGCCTCACATTAACAGAGAAAAGACCCCAGACGGATTCAATACTATTTGTTCATCCATTGCTTGTTTCATGGGAGATAAATCCAGTTTACTGCGCCACAAAAAATCAAGTTTGCGCCATTTCTGGTTGCGTGAAAACGAAAGTTTAATTCACCTTTGAAAAGATTGAAGAAGGATAGAAACTTTGAAAGATGCTAAAACAGTTAATTGTGGAAATTATCAGTAAGTTCTGGCTTTAAGATATGTATAGCATTCAGTATACTGTTTGTTAGAAGGGAATCGTGTCCGCACATCAACATCCATTTACTTTGGAGGAGAGACTTTTTATGGTCTCGTGCAACGCAAAGTCCTACCAACACCTAGTTACTCTGCTACAAAATTATTTTTTTATTGACATCAGCAATTAGTTAAAGACACTATCAGTGATTCACCCGAAAGGACGAGAGTGTAAACTCCTCATAAGTTACTTTTCCCAAATGAAGAAGGCAGAAAATGGCAGTGTTCAATGATATGAATCACCATTCAATTACGTGTTGTAGTAAGTGTCCGTACGGACAGTAATGACTAAAATATCCGATTTTGTCCATAAATTATTATGTTGCTTCTGGTCTTATCATTTGTAGGGGATGCTAGTGTACCTTTACTTGTCACAGACATGCAAAAATCCGTGCCTTTAATACACAATGATAGTGCAATATATTTTTAAACCACTTCTTTGGACTTGGAGAGTTTCTTTTGGTTACTGTTCCGTCTGGCATGATTTTAACAGATACCGATTTTGTAATAAAATTCAAAGCTCCATTGTTTGCTTTGTTTGCTCGTATCCACAAGTCATTGGTAATGGCTTTGTGGTGGTGTCAGGATTTGTTCAGCTAGTGTGCTGATCCGGGGACGCGTGTATCCATGATACGGACGCTCCTAACATGGCCCGCTATTTGAGGCTGGGGCGGATTGGGAACAGTCAGGGGTTTACACCCTACTCTTATTCGACACTGACTGCGATGTACATGTACAGTTGTGACTCTCTGTACACGGGACCGACGGCTTAACGTCCCCTCCGAAGGACGGGATGCTTTCATGATCCATTTGCCCAATTCCAAGTGAACCATGTAGGAGAGCGGTATTCTGTATTTAATCAATAGCTGGTATACAGATCAAATCCAGAATTGATAGTACCCGAATAAATCCCAGCAAGTGCCACGACCCCACCGGGATTCGAACCCGGGAATTTTGATGGTAAATTTGCGCCAGAGGCAAGCACCCTAACCGCTAGGCCACGCTCTCCCACAAGCTCCATTTAATTGAAACAATAAATATTTGTATTTGTTCATTATTTATGAAAAGAAAATATTTATCATTGAACTTATTATGTTGACTAATAAAGGTTCGTCGTCCGATCATTAATAGCCTTTTCCCCAGGGACCCCAGATTTTACCGGAAGTTGTCAAAATTTTGGTATTAGAAGAAAGCTACTATTTTTCTCATTTACCCTGTGAAATCTTAGGGCTAAAGGGTGTTTGGTTTGGATGTTATGAGCTAAAATATGCCCCATTTTGATCCATCAGTAATACTCCTTGGGGATTACAGAATCACTTTTTTAGATGGTGTACAGATGGTGTTTTTAGGGCGAAGACAATTCTTTACTCTAAAGATGAAAACATTATAGACTTAAATCGGGTCCATATCCACATCCATATCCAGATTAGATCACTCACGTAGGAAGAACCCCTCCCTAGAATGTTTCCACAAATCTCTATATTTAGCCATTCTTGTCCAAGTTGGACCAAGTTGTTTTGTCATTGTTTTGTCAAATCGGGTCATCCCCCTTTAAAGCAAGTGTCAAGAAATCTAGACGTCCTTTGTGTACTTTTATATGTTTTTTTTTCTTTTGATAAGTAACAAATCTTTTGTGAGTTTCAAGACAGCATGGCACGGTACCTGAAACAACTCTACCCATGCATAAAAGTGGCACAAAATCGATTTTGGTGTATCGCACTAAATTGATTATATCTCTGAATTGAGAAAAGCAAATAAAATGAAACAATCACTGTTATATAGCCCAGTCTTCGTTCTTTTAATACACTCAGCAAAAAAAGAAAGGCCCCCTCTGATACTTTTTTGACGTAACTCGAAAAGTATTTAACTTATTTTTATTATTCAAAAACTGATGGATGCGCAATTTTCTTACGCACAAAATGACAATTTACTTTTGCCCGATATCAATAGACATCGTTTTTACCATGAAATCGTCCATTTTATGAAATTTCATGCAAGAAAAAAAGTTGCACTATTTTTCTTGAAACGTAGAAATTTGATTTCTAAGTGTGTACGGTTAAACATTTCATTCACAATTTCTTGAGCAGGTGAATCCTACTGCTGTTGCTCTGTCCGTGTGTTGTTATATAATCACATTGAAAAGAAAAGGGTAGCACTTGTAATGACAAACTCAAAGTGACCATATACCACAAGCCGACACATACAAATCAATATGTCTATGTCACCATCCAATCCGACACAAGCAAGTACATAATTTCTGATTCCTTATGATGAGACGAACGATTTGAGATACCGTTCAACTAAACCGAACCACTTTATATGACTGATCTCTTTAGATTCAAGATGGCCGCCAAACGGACCCGTGGGACAATATTTGATTTTGGTAACATCAAAATTCTTTAAAAAGATGTCGTAGAGATCCTAAAAATCCTAAGAATTTAGTTTTAAGGGGAGGGGTGTATGGGAACCCATGCAATCTGCTAGACTATAATCATCGCGCTACTATTAAACATTCAGCCATCGTGATAAGCCTGTTGCGGTTTACTTTTCTTCTCCCAACATTCCTTTAATGATTTGCAACTTTACTGTTATTGAGTGTCTCGGCAACCAGTCTAAATTTCGTCGCCTACATAGTAGTGTAGGGGCTTATGTTCTCCAGAGAGTGATTTTATGAAGTTCATGTTAATTGTTGGCAACCATTATAAATGTATTCTACTGGGTCTGACTATTCAGAAAAACGATGTTGCCATTTTTTCTGTTGACCTTTAGTAACCCTGACACGAGGTCAAAGGTCAAAATGGTCATACATCATCCAAAATATATCGACCTTGGTATCAAAATGTGGCAAATTTAACAAGGAATATTGTGTATGATATTTATTTTGTTACTTGAGCTTT
>JAMKCH010037604.1:0-12921 GCA_023653785.1 Ophioderma brevispina | reverse complement strand
AGATAATGTAGATATTGGGAGTAAGCTTTAAGCATGAAGGTATACTCATAGACAAACTCCCAGTGGGAATGTTGTTTTGCAGTGAAGTTGTTATAGTTCTTCTGAGATATTGATTCTCTCATTAAATACAACAATTTGATGTGTTAGACCTGAAATGGAACTCTTTCTATGCAGATCATAATCATCCAAATTACTTCCCCAAGTAACACCTATCCCACAGGGTATATTGAGTCAATCCCACAATGCACCAGCTTGGGGAAAATTCACCTCAAAAAAGGTCATGTGATCCTTCAAAAATACTTTTCTTAATGCATAAAACCCCGACTTTTACACTCATTTTAGCCCATAAAACACTAAGGAAGTTTTATCATGATCATGAAATATTTTGTTGTTCTTAAACAACTTGAACACTTTTTATCCCTAAGTACTAACATGTGTTTAGTAGAGTGCATTGCATTATGGGATTGGTTCAAAACACCTGCACCTATCTTGGAGAGATCTTTGATGTCTTTCATAAAATCATATGTTAGATCACGCTTGGATTGAATTTAATTTTCATGATTTGCAAATGGATATTTTTACATAAACATACATTTAAAAATTAAAAAAAGAACAAAAATATTTGAAATTTGCAAGTAGTCGTCAACATCAACGAGTGAAGGATAAGTCTCTAGAAGTTGCATACGCTATTTTTTCGAAATGCAAAATGATAAAAAAAGGAAGAAAATAGCAGTGTCCAAAGATTTGAACATCCATTCACTTATGTGTTGTAGAAAGTGTCCGTATGGACAGTTAAGACTAAAAATATCAGATTTTGTCTTTATTAGGTTGCTTTCAGCCTTATAACTTGCAGGGTGTGTTAAGCTATACTTGTTACAAACATACAAAAATCTGATTTTTGATTATTTTTTGATTTTCGATTTGACAAATCACTGATTGTGCCTTTTAAAGAAAAGTAATAAACAAAATTATTATCAATATCTCTGTGCCTGATTGTAGAAATGATCAAATGCCCCCCTTCATTGGGATAAGCATATCAATAGAAATAATGAATTTGTCAGTGTAATTTTATGTCTTCATTTCTCAAAATAAAGTGAAGCTGGCGTGGGGCACACCCACCTCCTGGGATTGGACGTGCTGACAAACCTTATGAGTAAATTATGATATAAGATGTACATATTTATCGCTTGGTAAGGGCTCCTGATGAGGTGGTGTACCCTTATAAAAATATCTGCCATCTACTCACTGCACTAGAAAGGAAGTCATTTAGCAAAATCACTTATGTTATCCTCGCAATAGCTTTGTTGGCTGATTGTCATTAGAAACTCCACTATTATCAGTTGCTTATTCAAAACGTATTAATATTTTGCATGCTGCAGGTGATAAAGTTATAATATAACATTTCTTATTTCATGACCATTTTGATGATGGCGATGATGCCCTGCCATGGAAATGGGCGAGTGTATGACATGTCTTATCTTGCCATATTTACTTATTGACTTCACTACTGACAGCTTAAACAGGCTTTCGAACAAAATTCTCTCTATTTCACTCAGCAAAAGCTTCAACATATTGATTTCTTGGGGAACTAAAGCTGGGCACCATTCATTGGTAAAGATAGCAGAGGTTTTAGCATAAAACCTGTCATACAAATTTTTAAATCTTATGGTACAACTTAGTTTCCATAGAGAATAGTACCATGCCAGGTTCCACAACAAATTAGTTAAATTGATAATTGCACAGAAATCTCACTCATACTTCTTAATGCTATAACGGATTACCCGGTATATTGTATATACATTAACGTAATACGTGCTTAACTGTATAAATTCCAATTGGAATGGAGGAAAAAGAGGTGGCTTAAAAATTTGTCACTTGGCTTATTTTCAGTTGATTCTTCATTTTATCAGCACTTGAAAGTATATTAGATTGCTTATTAAAACAACAACAAATCTCTGATTCAGTGATGTTATCAAGGTCCCCCCCCCCCCCCAGGTCATCTGCATTCCTTGCACATTTTTTATTCGCATAGTATTTCAAGATATGCTCTTTCTTTAAACATTTAAAATCTTGTAAATTCAATCCCAAAATCTGGATTTATACATATATGAAACTCAACTCAAATAATGAAAATTGCCTAAAATCATTGTGTTCTTCATGTACAAATCCATTTTCAAATTTCCCTGCATGTTTTTGAGAAACGTTGAGAAACGATGGGGGAGGGGGTTAGGGATAAGATACCGACCTTCAACATGGTAAAGTGGACCTTTGTCATTTTTTGGGGGGGTGCATTGCACCACCCCTGGCTACGGCCCTGGGCTTCTCTGTAGAATTCAACTACTGTGCCCTGGTAGTTGAGACCATTCACTGATAATGTCATTGTCAGCCGCACAGCTGTTTGACCCCATGCAAATTGTCTCTTTTATTTTAAGAGCAATTTTAAGCAATGGCGACACAATTTTGACAACTGATATAAGTAGAGACATGCAAGAGCTATTACCTCTAAAAAATCAGAAACATCCATTGTGGGAATCTTGCCATATAGGCCTTCAAAGGTCATGATTTGTATGTTATAGTGCCCTCTATATGCCTATTCCCCATAGAACTGGGGGGGGGGGTAGTACGACATGCCATCGTAACAGCAAAAGTGAATTCAAATCAGCATCAACATCCGGCGCGACCCAATTGCTATGGACTTTATGGTAGGAGGCCCTCTTACGCGTATTGGACGGAGATGCAACTAAAGGCTGTATTTGGTCACGAACATTTAAATGAAAATAACTGTTAGGCGACGAAAATAAAAAAAAACCTGTTTTACGGGCCCGACCGACCCTGATTTTTCAGTTTTGCAGAATTTTTTTTTTTTTTAGTTTTTCCAAAAATCATGTAAAATCAGCCTGTTTTTAGCCCAAATTTATCAATTTTGGCTATTTTTTTTAGAAAATTTGTTTGTAAAAATTTTTCATTTTTTCTCTTGATTTTTCAGATTTCGGGGCTATTTTAGGCCAATTTTGAGCTCCAGAAAAGACAAAAAAATTAAAAAAGAAAAAAATTCGCCCGACCGACCGACCCTACTCGAAAGGTCCGCTTGCCCGTAAAACAGGGTTTTCTTTTTTTGTCGCCTTATTGGAAATTACACTGTTTTGCAGTGGGGTTAATCCACTAACCCTGATGGATTTTGAAGTCAATTTATTCCAAAATTATCATGATATTACTAAGATTTATTGAAATTTGAGCCCTCAAATCGAGTTTGGTTCCAATTGAACTTCAACTTTTCAATTAAGGTGAATTTTAAAAAAAAAATTAACATTTTAGTGACACGCACAAAAAAACAATTAAGGTTTTAGTGACACACACATCCACACAAACATACACATGCACAACAGATTTCTAAGTGGTCCTGCCAGTATTGAATAGGGCTTTGCAATATGCATTATTGCTTTTACCATCAAAACTGCAAGTTTGTTTCCCATGGTACTTGATGGGCATATGAGCAAGTGCCAGGATCTCATATCAAGTAGAGAACATAATAGACATAAATCGGAACAAGCACCTTTTATATTTCACCTACAGAATAAGTGTTTCATAACAATTACACAGAAAGTGGTGGTTTGCACAAAGAAAAAAATCCTTTCTTCCTTCTCTTGTTGTAAACTTTAAACTTTTAGACCTATCAACCAACCTAAGATTTTTAACTGGAAGGTAACACATTTTTTCTAGGCCTAGCATGTGCACTACAATGAGAACAGCCACCTTATCCTCAAATAAACACACCCAAAAAAGTAACTCCCCACCCCTGAAATTTGTCTGTCAAGTTCAAACGATACATCGCATTATACATTATGGGATATAATTGGAAGCAGTGTTTATTTACACGCATTTTGACACCTCATTTGTGGTGATTGATGAAGTATTGTTGAAGTTTTGCCCACTTGACCGAACCCACCCCAAGTTGCAGTAAACCCTATAGAGAAGGAGAATTTGTCATGCAGAGAAGAAGAAGATTGCACTGATTTCAATCTGTAACAGTATGATTATCAATAGGATTTACTGCAACTCTCAAATCCTGGGGTGGGTTCGGTCAAGTGAAGTCGGGCAGTGAGCAGCATATGGTAGAACATTTGGACGAAGAATTTGCCCGACATACCAGTTAGCATTCAAATTTCAGACAATCTGAATAAGTGCCATAATAAAGGAATGAGTTGGAAATTAATGTCAATATTTCGCTAAAAGTGTGTTGGATTCACATATTAATGAAGACTCAACTTTAAGTTATGTGTTGGAATCAGCCAAGGTAATGATATCACATTTGTGACTTTTAAAAATGCCTCATTTTGTCTTTAATCGCCAGTCAGTCAGCCAGGAATTAACAGATGTCTCTATTTTCACACAACAGTTACTCTGTTGCAGTAAGCCCTATAGAGAAGGATTACTCATGCAGAGAAGAAGATGCACTGATTTCAATTTGTAACAGTATGATTGTCAATAGGATTTACTGCAACTTTTAAATCCTGGGGTGGGGTCGGTCAAGTGGGCATAACTTCAACAATACTCCATCGATCGCCATAAATGAGGCGTCAAAATACGCGTAAATAAACAGCGCTTCTTATTATATCCCATCTTGTATAACAAGATGTATCGTTTGAACTTGACAGGCAAATTTCAGGGGTGGGGAGTTACTATTTTGGGTGTGTTATGTTGGCCAAAATGGCTACCCCCTGAAATTTCTTTATTCTTCCATCTCCCCATGTAAAATTAAGATATCAATTGACCACGTTGAAGTCATTGGAACCAACCCCTGTCGTAGTGCACACGGGATCCCTCATTAATTGATGAGGTCAAAGTCATATGCCAAGGTCAAAGGTCCAGGTGAGGTTGAGTTGAAATAGGCTGGTTGGCCCACCGCTTATATTCTTTGAATATCGTGAGCGCACAAGCCGAAAATGCAAAAATTCTAATTTGTTTAAATTAGGAGGGAAATGGATTGAGTACTCAAAATTTCAGAAGAAATGAGAAAATACAGCCTATTCATCTGATATTAAAATCGATACTCCTTCCGGGTAATAGTGGGCCCAAAGATGAGCGAACATGCACCTTTAAAAATAATTGGAATGTTTTATAAGTGAGCCTAGTGGGTTCCACACACATCCCACCAGAAAGCATTTGAATTAGTAAGATAGAGAACATCATCCCATGGACAGTGTCCCTGTAGCACAAGCCTTAGCGCACAGGGATATACATTATGAGTTAGGCACGTCTTGGCTAAAACCACACATCACACTGGATCCCAGCAATGTAAAATCAATCAGCTTAGGGCTCACGGCGTTATGTAGCGAGTGTACCCCGCATCAAAAGACAGTGAGAATGTCGATAACTTGATCTTATTAAAATGCGATGAATGGAGATGGGATCACAAAATAGTAAATGCAATTATTGCTCCACGGAAGGAAATCTTAATCAAAATGGTATAGTTAAGTTCTCAATAAATTGGGTTCCTTTGCGTGTATATCTCTGCTTTCCAGTGCATTGTAGGTTATCGCATGAGTATATGAAGAGGAATCCTCATGTTTAGCACACTTTAATCCATATTGCATTAGCAATGCCGAGAATGTGGATCTAGAGCCCATTCACCAGACTCCCAATAAACTCATTCCCAATTTATGTTCCGTACATATCTGATCCAAATTGCTGAACACTTTCAGAGCTTCCCGATTAATAGCATATTGGACCTATTGTCCAAAATTTTGGGTTAAATGGAACTGTTCAAAAGTAATCAATTTGCATGTGTGGTCTGATCTGTTCCACTCCAGGGTAAAAAGGGTTGTTCTGGAGTTTAACCCTTTTTAAAATTACCCATCCAACACAACATTATGATGAAGCTGAGTAAAACAGTGGTTTCAAAACTTAACATCATTATACAACCCCTTAAAAATCTTCTCAATTTTGACTAGGTGCCTACCAAAATATAATTATCAGATTACAGTCAAATTTAGTGGAAAATCTTCATGAATTTGTCCAGAATTCATCTTGACTATATTCCTGGCCAATTTTGACTAGAACTTTTGAAAGATCATATGTAGAGTGACAGAGATTTTTTTTGAGGGTATACAATTTCCCTCCTCTCAATTACCTTGATCTGTGGTAGCACACTACTGAAAAAGTTTTGGAAGGTTTTATATTGGACAACGATTAAAGAAAACCAAAAACATGTTTTGAACTTACCTGTTATCGTAGAGCCATCCCATAGAGAAGTATTCTTTGATTTTCTGTTGTTGCACACAGAACAATTCTAATCAATCATCTATTACATAAGACTGAAGAGTGCATATTTGGCTTTTCACTTCAGTTAATACATTGATAACATTACCAATTACCCAATCAGGGTTTCCCTCCTGCTGATCTGATGGCTGATATTTTTTGGTATATCGGCCAATCCATTGAATCCAATCCGATGATTTGCCCCATATTATAAAGATTGCACTTGGTTTAAATTATTAAACTAGGAATTGGCGACATGATTATAATTAATAAAAAATCTGTGTGGTCCATCTGCTACAATTTCCAATGAGAAATTTTGGATGATGGTTTGACTTTTTGAGCAACTCCTTGTTTGGTGTTTTCTACTTAAAAAGTGATATACCCATTGTACTTAGTCCCTTCTTTCAGTAATATTTGGTTAGAATCGACAGGCTCTTACATATTTTTGCCGAATCCAATTTTTTGCGATTTTTGACACATCGGCCCCCGATGCTGGATGTCCGATCAAATATCGTTAATTTCATTACAAAATGCAAAAAATGGGGTTAAAAAACTTGAGGTGCCTCTTTCTGGAATGTCCTCGTGTCTCTCTAATGGAGGTATTTTAAAGTGTAAGGAACTACACCATTCAAGGGCATGTTATGTCTTAGGGTCAAATTCCGCATTAGCTTCAGAGTGACTTCATTAAGTATTCTTTCAATCCATACCGGTAACCCCTCAACACGGCATAAGTCTACACATCCAGACCATATGGGTGAAAAATTAAATTCTGGGGCAATAGGTACAATACACTTGGGTCATATCAGTAATCGCATTATCATGATTTTATCAACTGCCCATGTTCTGTTGTATGAAAGCAACCTTCGATCTGCATAATTCTTCGCTTGATTAAGCACGAGTAAAAAGGCTCATAAAACATCTGCATTTGCTTCAATTTTCACACAAAGGTACTGGCATTAAAGATAAGATGGTTATATAATCGGCTTAAAGTGTACACAATTTGTGAAATTTAGCTCAGAGAATTAGTTGGAAAACTTTCTTAAGTCTAAATCCCTTCAAAATGTCACCAACTTCATGAATATTTAAACTAACTGTGTCAGTAATCAATAAAAACAAAAACCCGGGGGCTAACAGACATTGTAAAACATCGGAAGTACATAAAGGTATGGTGATTAAATATGTGACAGGATGAAGGAACCCTGAAACATGATTCTAAGCAGGCAAAGGATGCCTTAAGGAGAGGGGGGCCAAGACAAAGTTTGTACAGGGGTCAAATTTTTAAATGATCCAATCAGTTGAAAAGTAGACCATGTTATTTGTCTAACACAAGGATTCAGGAAAGTATAGTTTGTATATATACAACGTAAGTGTAAGAGGTTATGGCTAAAACAGCAAAAATCAATAAAAAGGGTAATTTCAGTTGTACAGGTCAAATTTTAAGTTGCTCCAATTTTAGATAAAAAAAAACGGTGCAAATTATTGATGGAGTTAATATGATTTAAAATAAGAATAGTTTTGACTGTCTAAAATCTTAGTTACCGATGTAGGGGGACAGAAGGTAAACGTCCTTGCATCAATGGGGCTTGACCTTGTTTCCCCCATACTTCTTAAGCAAGCATTTGAGACACTCAAAACTATTCCTTATTTTGATCCTTATGAGTCCACCAATAATTGGCACCATTTTATCCAAATCGGGAGCAACTTTAAGATTTGACCCCTTGTACAACTAAAATTGCCCCTTTTTATTGATTTTTGCTGTTTTAGCTTATAACTCGGAAACTTTGGCTGTATATAGTACAAACTATACCTTTTATGAATCCTTGGTGTTAGACAAAATAACATTGGTATAATTTTCAACATGATTGAATCACTTTAAAATTGACCCCTGTACAATTGTGTTGGCCCCTTCCTTAAGGCTCCACTTGCGGCACTTAAGTATTACGTTTCATGGGTCCCTGCCAGTCTACCTACATATTTAATCACTCAAACATTTGGACTTGAGATGTGTTACAAATGTCTCGCTAGCTCCTGCGGCTAAAATTGATGTGCCGGCAAGTGCAATAAATCAGATTTTGGGATATTCAATTTCACTGGGGTAAATTTCTGGGAATGCTACCTGAGAAGAGCATGCTCAAAATTGGGGTCAATTAATGTTAAAGGGCCATGACCCAATTTAGTATATAGTTTTCATCTGATCAAATGGCCCTCACCCTAAAAACCCATCTGTAAGTCACGCCTATTTTAACCATTTTGATTGAGAGCCTAAAAAGGTGATTTTGTAAGTTACCATAGGTTCTGTGTAAAATAATATTGGTCAACCAAAATAGGGCAAACATTTTTGCTTATAGCTCCAAACCAAAACTGCTTAGCCCTAAAATCACGGGTAAATGAGGGAAAAATAGTAGCTTTTTTTGGATATCAAAACTTTGACCCTTCCGGTAAAATCTGGGGTTTGGAGGACGGAGACTTGTAGCAATCGGACCATGCCACAGGGGATAACTTATAACACTTAGTGCCAAGGGGGGGGGGTTCATGTAACCACATTTGATTTTGTGCGATTTCTCGTTAAGCAATCAAATTTTTCAGGAGTTTTTGCTAATTGTCTGATTTATGGGAATACGCTTCTCCTGATACTAAAAAATTGACATCGCCCACGGTTTCATTAGAATCATAGGGTGGGTCCCTAGGAACCCCCCCCTTGGGCACTAACGGAAGTGACAAAAACCAAGAATTTAAATTAGAAATTAAAGTATAAATCTTGGGATTTTTTGCTTAGATATATACCTTAGGAGGCAATCCATTAATATAATTAAATCAACTAAACGTTTATGCTGATAGAATCAAACTCTAATTTTGTCATGGAAACCTAAGGTGATTTAAAGTTTATGAGAAAAAATACAAGATGGTATAAAATTTGGCTTATATTTTGCAATGATTATTTAATTGGTTATTCTAGAGTAGATATAATGAATAAGTTTGGTTCCAAAGCCTTATTTTGGATTTGCTGAGGATAGAAATGTGGAACCACTCTTTTGGACGAGTGACATTTCCAGTGCCATAGGTCCATAGGCAAAGTTGGGATTTTCATTTTATTGTGGTATGTGGTTCTTACGTGACCCCCATACTTGTGTTAGGGTCATGATGAAACTCCATGGGAAAGTGGTTATCGGGTTGAGTCCCTAGGAACCCCACCCCCCCCCCCCGGGCACTAAACAGAATTTGTTTTAGCTTGGGCACTGAAGTGGTAAGGGAATAATTAATAATAAGTGTCTGTGGCTATATTTTCAGGTTGTGTATATTACAGTGCTACCAGGCTTTAATAACATCAGTACAATTTTACTATACCAGTATCAACACGCAATTGCCATAAAAACTTGTGGAAAATTGTCAAGTGATACAATTTGAAACCACTTCTATTAATAGAAAAAAGAATGTTTACAAGATACAAATTATATTCATGATATTCGGCTGCTACATGTTAATAGGACACTCTACAAATTCAAAAAAAAAGTGACATCTAAGTTTATATCAAAAGTATATAAGGGATGCAGGCACCTGAACCAACTTTGGCTAGCCCCCAGTGCTGCTAGCAAATGTAGGTCAACATGTATTGGAAAAATTGGTCAGCTTGCTCCAAATAATGATCATAGATTGCTTGTATTTGTGCTCTACAGGTGAATGCTTTACCCTCAATATTGGCTCGCTAGGTTGGATCAACTTGGTAGAATGGAAAGAAAGAATAAAAAAAAAGACATTGTGTTTGGTAGAATTTTACCTCACAGTAGCGTGTTAGGGGTATAGAAATGATGAGCAAGGAATGTGGTCCCGTTTTGTGTATGTTTATCTATCAGGGGCTTACATTCTTATTGTAAAAAAAGTTACAAAGCGATTTTCTGAAGATAGGGTGCAATTTGGTCGTTGGAGCCATTGTTGGGGCTTTAAAAGGGGAGTAAAATTCGTTAATTTCTGAGAGTCCATGACATGCAATATGCATTTGTATGTGGATGCGCCAAAGATATAGCGTGCCATTGATGCAAAGTATTTGCGCTGTCTGATCAGATCCACCAATCGTGTTATGCTCCGTTTAGTGGGCATAGGCCTATTCTTTTACTGCCACCATTATATTGTGCACTGTCATCATACTGATTATGGTGAGAATGGCTAGAGAGGAGCCAAGATCCAGAAAGAGCATAACTGGAAAACTATTCATGTCACAAGAAGGTGGTGAGTGGTGCGCCTCCACCAGCCTTGTGTAAGAGAGACACAAGGGGCATTTCCCCGAAAAATGTGCCCATCTTGTTCAAAAAACCATGTGTTCCTATTTTAAGAATTCTTTCCAATGTTCAGAATTTACACCTGAAGTGAATAAGGGAAAAGGTCAGTTTTTGTATAAGAAACCTATTAATATTGGATGTTATGCACACACGAAATCCAAACATGCCTTCTATGTAGACCTTAGAGTCAGTTAGGCAATAGGCAAGTTCAAAACTTACTTTTTTTGTTTACTTTTCTACTTGTTACCAAAATAAACCTTTGAAACGTTGTTGGTAGGTGTTCTATACCCAATTAGGTCATGAGCCAGAACCGTAAAACACACTGCACCCCCGGGGATTTTGGAGACCACTATTTTTGGAAACCTTAGACATATAGCTATCAAACTCGGTTGTCTGCAAAAATCCATCCGGGTTAAAGAGTGGGGCGATTTTTTTCAAAATGGCGGCCAAAATCAACTTAATGCCCTTTTTGACATATATCTTAATTTCTTAAGATCTCAAATTCATGCCACTATGTGACTACTTAGTGGTGTAACCAAAAACACACCAAGAATAGTTGAACAACCGTTTGGCCTGCCTTAACTGCCCTTAGAGGGCCGTAATATTTCAAAATGAGCACCGAAACAATGAAAACCCCATGTATTTACACACTAATGCCGCTTTAAAGGCAAAATGCCGGTGTCACCTACTTATATACGTTGTCATGGACTGTCGGATTCGTTTGAGGTAAAGTAAACACTTAAAAATGAGTAGTTAGCCTTTCAAGCCGTGTATATAGAGGGCGCTTTATGGAAAAATGGTCTATGACTTACTCTACAATAGACACAACCACAGCCTCCTTAATCACTGATCACCTTGAATCCGAATAACCATGTTTCTTGAGGTATTGATGTGTTGACGGGTTACTAAGTGAGCACAAGCTTCTTACTACGCCTGCCTTGTGATGGCTTAGGCAAGGAGTGTACGCGCAGCGACGTAACCAAACGCGTCAACATAAGTTGGTGTGTTAAGAAATTACTAACGTACTTCAACACAGGTGCTTGGTTGTGGTCTATATGGGCTCAAGGATGAAATGCAAAGGGAGCATGCTCTGCCTTTCTGTTCGGCATCTGTGCGGGACCGGCTGAGAGTGCGGGAGCATGTCGTTTGTATGGAAAGACAATCTTGGATTGGCGCACAAGATGCAGATGTCAAAGGGAGACTCAAAGGGCCTCTTTCGATGGGCTCACCCCTTATTGTGAGGAGAACAATCAGAGCGCAAGTCCATCAGGGGCAAGGTGTACTGCATTCCGTCTGAGCGGCCGTGCCAGGCGTCGCATTTGAGTGACCTGGTCTGGACTGCCCCTGGAGCACTGTGATAGTCCTGTTTACTTAGGAGTCACCTGGGACTGCACTCTCTTATAAAGGCCCCAGCGGAAGCATCGGTAGCCTAGGACGGGGAAAGGGGAGGGGGCAATGCCCCCGACACCACCAGGGGGAGGAAATGATGTTTCGGAAAAAAAAAAATACTGTTGTTGTGTTTTTGTTATTGTCAAGGCCAGTATTCGTTCATCCGCTTCAAGATAAGAGATAACCGAGATCTCTCCGAAGGTACTCAAATATACTAAAATGAGAGGTTCCGGGGCTCCTTAAACCTTGACCACCCGCCAGAAGCAGTATAGTCATCTGCTTAAGGATAATGAGATATTACTGAGATCTGCTCCGAAGGCACTAAAAATGCATTAACTTCAAGAGCTTCCACGGCTCGAACCTGGACCCCGCCAGGGCAGCCTTCTAGCCTCATCTGCGTCATGGATTATGAGATAACCGCGAGCTCTCCGGATGCGCTGAAACATGCTAAAACCCAAGAGCTTCTGGGGGCTCCGCCCCTGGACCCCCGCAACGTTCAGCATAGTTCAAGATAAGGACATATAATCCCTCTCCAAAAGCACTCGGACATGTTAAACTCAAAAGCTTACAGCGGGTCTCTTCCCTGAAACCACCACAAGGGCTTCCCCCATTACCCTGTATGCACGCATGTCCTGAGATACGGACGGTGCTTGCACTGTGCTGCTCATGCGTGGGTATGATTGCCCTGTATGGAAGGGGTCAGCCCAGAAGCTTGACAAATCGTTGGATGTCTCATGCCGGCTTGTCGGGGGATTGTATTCGCGCAAGCTCCTGCGGACAACTTATACATGCAGCAGAGTAGCATGCATGAGACCATAGTGCAAGTATCTGGGTGGGGCACCCCCTGGGTTTGACAAGGCTGCTGCCTGACTGCCTAGTCCGGGGTGTTTCTTAGGCAAGTCCGGTCCTTGAAAATAGCCTGTAAGGAGTTTGGGGGAGTTGGCTTGTGGTAAGAAACAAAGACTTGCTGTCACAAGTGGCATCTATTGGTATTGGGCCT
>JAMKCH010037603.1:0-14049 GCA_023653785.1 Ophioderma brevispina | reverse complement strand
ACTATAGTAATAAAGATTCAATACAGTTCGCTGTTTGTGTACTCCATGCAATTTCAAGAAATCGCAGAAGACTAAGTAAGGACTTCAAAAATTCAACGCAGGTTTCTCGCCAATTTCACATCATCTTTCTTGTCCCTGTTGAAAGCAGTTCTATTTCATTGTTATAACATGAAAAAGTTCAACGTCCATGAACCCCCCTTTCCCCCGGCGGTTGGGATTTGAACTCATAATAACATCTTCAGCCACTAGGAATGCAGCTGACAGCTCAACAGGTATGCCCCCTGGCGTATCTTATGTCAAGTATGAAGTACATATCGTTACAAATCAATGCTTCGTGGAATCTACATTGTGGTATGCCTACTTGAAATTTATGACTTTTGTCAGCATCTTCTCTATGGAAAGTTTCAACAGCTGTGAGGTACTTTCACTCCTCACCGAGAACCCCTATTTTCCCTGCTCGACAATAAGATCCTGGATCAACTCGGGATGCTTAGAAAGCAGGCCGTTTGAAATGTCCATTGATTCTCCCGCACATATAATAATTGAGAGTGAACCATGACGCCGTCGACAGATCTCCTAGTGACTGAGGAACTCCCAACTTTGGGACCACCATGGCTGACCTTGACTTCATAAACCCCTGATGGCTTGGATTTGGAGGCTACTTCAATTTACCAGCCATACACTGGCCAAAAGCAGCCATTGTCGGACTAGAGTAAACAGCGTTCAATCAATGAAATCATCCCAACCATACAAGAACACCGCGTGTTGATTTACCCACACACCTTGAGAAGGCTTTCGATTTGTTTCTACAATTAACAAATCGTCTCGTCTTTTTGTGTGAAGCCTTAAGGTGTTAGAGGATCAATGGATTGTTTTACATGTATAAAACAAAATGCAAGACGTTAAAAGGCATTGAAGCGAAAAATCTGTATGTGGTCTAAGGCCGATTCTAACGCCCCAACAGAAACTGTCCGATTTTGGCAGATGAATACAACTTGACCTATCAACACCATCAATGACCTACATCGGCCTTCAAAGCAAGAGCTTGCGTGTCCATTGACGGACCTCAATTCATCAGCCAGGATTAACCAACTTCAAACGCCTTTCAAAGATAAAACCGAATTACATAAATGCAAAATTAACTTTAATCAGGAAATAAAATTTGATATAATTAGAAGAACTCAAACGTACTGATGAATATGAAAGGCCAGAGATATAGATGAGGTGACATCAATGTTTACAAACCCAAGTTAGCACTGGTCCTACTGACATGTTAGCGGTGTAAAGAATATTGCCCATACAGTTACAGTATTAAATAGCTTCAAATCTCGCCCTATTGGAGCGCGAATTGGTAAAAGGCACAAAGCCCTGCATGTGCTCACGCAACTACCAGGGCATGCTTCGTTGCCCGGCCGTTTACGTCACATGTCACTCATCTATAGCCACGACTACGTAGTGGATATGGGAAGAATCTTCGAGAAATCCTGAGAAAAGTTTGTAATTTGTGAAGGGGACGTGTTAGTTAACAATGGCATTGCTCCTGCAATATCAATGGATAATCTTTAGTGACAAGCACGTGAAACTACATCATGAATAAACAATTCACCTCAGTATTCATAAAAGAGATAGAAAAAATCTACGTGATTTGGGCCCTCTGTATCCAAAATTACCTGATATCATCATTGATGGTGAAGATGTTCTGCCGCTTTCATGAAGCTTTTCATAAAGCCTGTCCCTGACAATAACCGTACGGATTATTTGATCTGGCAACAGGATTGATGAGAAACAATAGATGAGGTGACCTCAATGTTTACAAACCACTTAGCACCTGTCTACTGACGTTATCCAGGAGTGCATGGTTTGGGTGTATACTAATTAATAATAGGGCTGTTTGATATTAGAGTGTATCGGTGCGCATGGTACAGAGCGCTAGCCTTCTGTAGCCAGGCGCGTATGTTTTTTCAAGGGTATTATGTTTTGATAGAGCTTACTTTTGCAGGGGAAATATTCTGGAGTTTTGAGTTTGCCATGTAATTTGAACAGAATGCCTATTGATGTGAACTCATATTTTTTTCTTAATTTATCATGATATTACTACTATCTTTTGAACAAAGGTTTAAGAGATGAATTTTTTAAGTCACTGGGACCGAGACTCCATAGTAAATGCCATTACGCAGTTTTCACAATTACGTTTGGAAATCCCCAATTCACAAATCAGCAGATCGTGTCCTACCCTCCCTGTCAGAACCCCTGTATAGTCTCACATCTTGATCGATTATGCTGTGACACAGAGATAAGAATGCTTGCCGCTTTGCCGTTTTGTAGTTATAAACGGTACCGAGATGAATAGTTTGGTGTCACGTGTCAGGTACCGGTCACGTGTCAGGTATCATATATCAGTTTGCTCTCGGGGCGAACCGATATATATAAATCCGACTATGGTAAATCAAGGTTGTACCTGACCCGCTGCCCAAAGTGCTATTATTTTTTTTCCAAAAGACAAAACCGTTTATTATGTCCTAACAGTACCAAATTTACCTTTTCCCTACTGCTTCAAAAGCCGACGTACGAGGACGATAATCGTTGTTTTTTTCCAATGTATGAATAACGTACGTCATTTTTACCTTGATGGGTCCCCCGAAGCAAAATATAAACCCATCATGCCTTGACGTCATCAAATCTTTATTTTTTTCCAAAAATTGGCTGTTATCCCCTAATAAAATGCCTTAAGATTCAACCTGTATATTGTTCTTTATAATTATATTCAATTGTCCCGCAATAATGTGAAAAAGGGGGTCTCATAAGTCTATACAAACTGAACAGAGTCAGCCGGCTAAATCCCTTACCGTGGACTGAATAAGCAGACGGATCCCCGTGTTAGTTTTGGCAGGCTTACAGCCACTTGCGCGCGGTTGCGGGGGTTATGCGTCGAGGTGCGAAGGACATCACATACAGCTACAGCACTATTCATTTGATCGAGAGACTTTGATATGTAAAATAAGTTTCTTCTCGCCAGTCGTTACTAAGTCAGCTTCCATCCCTTGAGATCAACTTGCAAGAATTTCATATGACGCCCCCCCGTCATTTCCATTTGAAATCAAATGCTGGGTTCCACGCACAAATTTCCGCATGACCCAATGCCATTAAAGAAACGTTTTAGACAAACTCCTCAAAAAAAGTTGGAACCTTTTTTTTTTAGTTACTCTCATTTTTTTGAAGGTTGTTTTCATAGTGTTGAATATCAGTGAAAAGGTCCTTCTTTTCTCTTTACAATGAAACCTCATTTGTTAACAATCACATTATTCCATGCTGAGTACCTTTTCTTTGATTACAGCAGGTCTCAAAACAAAATGTCAAACTAATGCAACCGATTGTTCTATTGGAGACAAATATGGCAAATTTGGTACATTTTGTTGGAGCCCTCCTTGTCTTGCAAGGAGAGTTACTCAACCATGGATTACGCAGTTGTTAAAAATGAGGTGTAGCTGTTAACTTAGGCAAATGAACGACCGTTTTACTGACACTAAATACTATGAAAACAACCTTCAAATTAAATGAGATATGACTCAACAAAAAAGTTTCCAAACTTTTTTTGAGGATTTAGAAATATACTAAAAGAGCAATGGTCATCAGTTCAAGATTTGATTTTCCTTATTGTTTTCAACCCCATTCAATTTCCCTCAAATGGATAAAATAACTCTAGGGCGTAAAACACATTAGCAAGTTAGCTTTAACACTAGTTGCTCGAAGGTTAATGGCCAGAGCAATCAAAACGACCCATTTTGCATTTGGTTAAACGCTTGTTAACAGACGGTGACAAGGACATAATGTTTTTAAATATGGTGAATTTAAATTGTGACAAATTATTCAGTTACCAATCCAATTTTAGCATGTTTAAACCAAAAATTACTACTTTTAAATGTCTATGTTCATATTCTATGTTATACATGCAATCACATTCCCTACGATAGAGGGTCACATGTGGTCCAGTGGATATGACTGCCGACTCATGATCCAAAGGTTGTGGGTTGCGAGCCCCCGCTGTGGCCAAGTTTTTTGTGAACTTGGGGAGGGCACGTTACCTCACTTGCCTCGTCACGCCAAGCGATATTCAGGATCTGGTATGGGAAATATTACAATCTATGTGGCTGATAGGGATTGTGCGGCTTGGGCGCACTGCCGCCTAGATAAGCGAAATGATTGTGACGATTTCCTGACGGCAGCGTAAAAATACTAGGCAGACAGCGGCTGTGATCTGAGATGAACTGGCGCTTTTATAAGAAGCGCAATATATTATTTATTATTATGATGGCGGTTGTTTCAATAACAGTCTTTTGCCCGTGAGTTGGTTAACTTCCGCTCGAGCTTAGTTAAATACACTATCAGTGCTTCACCCAAAAGAGTCAAAATATATGAAATTTGCAAGATTAGCTTAAAATAAATCTGTACAATTCTAAAATCTGTAAAAGGTTTTTTTTTTCATCTAAAAAATTGTCAGATACCAAAATTTTGATCACTTCCAGTAAAATCTGGGGTTCTGGGATGAGGCTATTTGCAATCGGGCCATGGCCTTTTAACAAACATCCAAATGCACATCCGTGTGGGACAAAAATTGTCGGTTAGATCAGTATCGATTTAGCCGAACTGTGTTAGATCTGTGGTCCAGATCTATGAAAACCTGAGAAACACTAGTAACTTGTGTAAATAGTAATTGTGTTAACTTATGAATTAACGTTTACATTCCAAAAAATGTACAAACCATGCGTTATTAATAAGTATGTAAAATACTTGTCATTCTACAGTTTTAAAGTTTTTATTATGAACAAAACAAGATATAAAAGAAATTCTGTTTACCCACCCATTATTAAAAAATGCAGCACTGAGATTCATGTTCATTAAAGGTGCAAACGAGAGATTGCAAGGCATCCATATTTTCTGGGATATGTAGTGATTTCAATAGATTAGACATGCAACAGATTCTCTAGATTTATTTGGTACAGAAATAACTTAAAATGAAAAAACTAAAGGTTGATTGTATATGCTTAGATTGCAAAGGAATTTTGTATGTGCCTTTATAGGAAATTAGAAATTTCACAATTTGGTACCAAAAAAACAGTTTTCACGTTTAATCCGTTCAGATGGGGATATTTTGATAGGAAAGCTTTACACCAGTGCAAAAAATTAGAATTTCAGATTTTAGGGGGACACCTGTTATTGGAAACCTCTCGTTGCACGGTAATTATGACATAGCATGGCTTGATTGTATTGGCACATGATTTTTTGACTTTATAGGTCCTATTTTCATGGCAAAACAACTCGTTAATATCAGTTACTGTACTGCTATCAATAAAAGCTAATACATTCATAGTATTTTTCTACATTACTGGTGGAATATGCAACATAATGCATAAAAGGTGGGTGAGCCGAACATGAGTTTAATTTTCAATAGTGTTTTCCCCCCACATGGAAGGCCTATTATCAAAAAAATATCCGTTCAGTTAAATCAGCCTAACTGTTTGGCATATAGAGAAGCAAATGGGTGTTAAAAAGTAGGCCCCACAGGATTTATTTTGGGGAGGTGCGGGGACTTTGAAAAAGTGGACTTTTTGGGAAAAGTGGACCTAACCGCTAAAAATGGTCCATTTTTGGACGTTTTTACTTTCCTCACCAAAAAGGGGACTTTCTTGTCAAAATTGTCTCTATTTTGGACCTTTTATAAAAAAAAATCAGCAAAAAGTGGACCTTTTGCACCCTCTTTGTGGAATTTGGGGGGGTTGCCCCCCCCCCCCCCACAACTCCCCTGCGTACAGGCCTGTCCACAGGACAAAATATAAACATTCTTCTGATACTAAAATATCAGATTTGATGGATTTAAGTTGGATGACGAGGTTATCAATTGGGTCACCCACCTTTAATAATGAACCCAATTTATTAATTTTTATTGTTAACATTATATTGCACTGCCATAACGTCTTTGGATATAAATTCACACACTATCTCTGCTAAATGGCTGGCCATCAACATGCTCTAATTTTCTTTTTCACATTTTGTCACATTGTGGGATATGATGCAGATTTCATACATTAAAAATGAACCAATTTCATTAATATTCTTATTGTTAAAATTGCACTGATAAAACATCTTTAGACATAAATCCAACACACACTATCATTATTATGGCTGGCTATAATTTTCAATTAAATCATTGCAGCCGTTTGGATAGTAGATATGTGTCTAACACATTTGGAGATGTTTTGTTCATAGCATCAAAAGGAAACATTTTCCTGGGCCTTAAATTTCAATGAGATAATGAGAAGAATATTTAAAAAAAATCAAAAACACACTTTTCATCACCACTACAGCTGGCCATCAGCATTGCAGTAAAGTCTCATTTTTGCAAGTTTTTCACACTTTTTCCACATTTTGGGATATGATGCAGATTTCATGCATTACTAATAAACCCATTTCATTAATTTTTATTGTTTTCAATGAGAAAAATGAGAAAAATCTAAACCTTCTAATGATACCCAAATCTCAATTTGAGTGAGTAAAGTTGGGGGGACAAGGTTGTCAATCGGGTCAACCACCTTTACTAATGAACCCAATTTATTAATTTTTATTGTTAAAATTACATTGCACTGATATAACAACTTTGGATATACATTGTAAACTCGCACAAACACACTTGTTATGGCTGGCCATGAGCATTGCAGTAGATTTCCCATTTTCTATTTCACATATGAAGGAAAAATTATTTTTTTTAAAGAATTACAGAAGTGATCAAGTAAAGCGAGTCATTTGTTGAGCTCCGTCACTTTTGAATTTCATCAATTGGACTTATGGTTCCAGATATATGGTATTAAATTCTAGAGCTACTCAGAAGAATGAAATACTAAGGTGAACATCAGCATTGACTCTATCTCAAAATCAATTATAGCAACAAACAGCTCATCAGAAATTCTTAAACAGCTGTGAAACGGTAAGCAATTTCATTGGCTCATGTCCGGGTTCAATTTGATGAACCCAGGTAGTATGCGCTGCATATTGACGTTATTTGGAGGTTGAGTGCTCGCGTCACACTGTGTTTTGCTACATTCGCACGCGCCTGCCAAAGTTGCGTCTCATTGGGTATGTTTGTTGCTTTTAAAGGGTTGTTCGATTTTTCTCACTGGGTGGTGGCAGTCCTTTCTTGTTGTATTTAAGCTGTAAAGTATCGCGAAATTGGGTAAAAGATGACCTTAAATGATAAAGCTGTTTAAGAATGAGAATAAAGGTATGATTTGGGGAACCCGTACTCTCTTTACAACGGATTGAAACCGCCGACACCATTATTTTTGCGTGGAAGAACTCGGCCTCCGGCCTCGTTCTTCCACTTAAAATAATGGTATCGCCTTGGTTTCAATTCGTCGTAAGAGTACCGGTTCCCAAAAATCATACCTTTATTCTCTAAATCAATAATGGCAACAAACAACTCAACAATAGCTTGATCACATCGCAAAATAATATGGTCATATTTACAAATGAAAATGAAATCTAAAGAAACACTACCCCTATTTTAAACTGCTTCCTGTATTTTGACGTTATCTATAATGGATAAAATACATACGATGGAATTTAATTTACCTAATTTCTACAAACAAGGCCTTTCATATCATGTTCAAGAAAAAAATGTAGAAATTGGTCAAGTTTCAAAATGCCTAAACATTAAAAAATTGATCAAAGGGCATATGAGAAAAGTTATATTTTGCATAACTGTTGTGTATTTCAATTCATTGATGTGCAACCTTAAAGAGACATGAGGAGATTTCCAGAAAGAAGCGCCCCCAATTTTTCTCGAACCTAGGTTTTTTACATATTTGGAATGCTTACCAATGTATTAGATCACACCTGAAGTGAATAAGCCGAATACGCCGTCTTTATGTAATAAGATGATGATTTAGTAGTTTCTGTCGTGCAGGACAGAAAGTCAAAGCATGGTTTTCTATGGGGAACGATTACGATAGCAGGCAAGTTCAAAACAAGGTTTGCGGTTTTCTTTTGCATCTGTTTGTCCAATAAACCTTCCAAACGTTCTCGGTAGGTGGTCTACAACCGATCCAGTGAAAGTTGAGAGAAATTCATATCCTAAAAAAATCTCCTCCTGTCACTTTAAAAACAAAATCAAACAAGTTTGCAATATTATATTCAAAATGTAATCATCCCATTGATGTGGATGTGAAAATCATTCTCAATATAGCCATGATAAAACAAATGCAAACTAATAGGTTTTGTTTATGGCATAAAATACTTAAGTCTTTGGGTCCCAGATGTGACAGTATTCACAAAATACTGGTTTTCTGCATATTTTTACATACTATTTTTTTCTGGGTAACACTAGTACTACCACCTATTTTCCATTTCTTTGCAGATGATAGCTACTTAAACTTATTATCTCTTCAGTAGGTTTGTGTAAATATCCAAAATCCAACATGATTTTTTAGAGAAATCATGGTTGGGGGATGCCCATATCTTGAGTTGTGAATAGTTACCCAATACCTGTAGCACTAAAGAATATTAAAATAGGTGATAGAATTAGCCTGAAAAAATTAAATATGTAAAAATATGAAAGGAATATGTATTTCAAGATTACATCACATCTGGGACTTAAAACCTTCAGTAACTTATGACAAAGACACATTCTATTAGTTTGCATTTGCTTTATTTTGGCCATGTATTGAGAATAATGATTCTAGACCTATCTGGTGTAGAAATCATTACCTACCACCTATGGGACCCACCTTAATGCATCAAGGGTACTTAATAATGTTGTAAGTGAATTGCATATAGCCAGTCCAGTGGTTCTGAGGGGTCAAGTACCTGGTAGGTGAAAAAAAATATGCCGATCACAGACATTTGTCCAGGTCATTGGACATAAGGGTCCAAAAAAGGCTGATTTAGCATGAATAGCCATCATTTCCTGATGTCTACATACTATAGTCATAGACAAAAAGATTTTCAGAGAGGGCACTTTCCCTCCTCTGCTGCCCTGCTGGCTACGCTATGAAGATTCATGGAGGTGCTGAACTTATTTCTAATGCTTGTAATCAAAAAGCTCGATAAAACGCAAGGGCGGAAGTTTGTCTCCCCATACAACCCACAGGCCGTAAAAGTGTGGAGGTCCACTTGGGGCCATAACCACAACCACATAGAAGATCATGAGAATGTTGTTAGTGGTACTTGAGAATGTTGTAGAAGGCCTCCAAGATAATCCATTGGACAACAGGTACTTGAACTGCACTATCTAATCATTATACACCTTTGTCTGCTGGTTTCATTTTGCCTACATTTGGAAGTCACAAATCTTCACATAACTTTCCATGAAGTTTTCCAAGGCATATAGTTGTTTTAAACCCATCGATAAACACCATCATGTATGTTTTGGTACAAAGACATCTCATGATGTTTTCAGTGAAGCTCGCAATCTCCTGCTTGCCGCCTCAGCTATCTAATGGTCCGAGTCTTCTAAATCTACTATAATGCCCATTTCTGTCCTTCTCAATCTGATCTGCGGCCCATCTTTCTTCTTGGTAGTGTCCAATAGTCCGTCATATTAGATTGCATTCACAGTGTTCCACCAATCTGGGACTCCTTCTCTAAGAGTGGTGTCACCTCTTCTTTCGTCCTTGCAATAATGAAGAATGCTTCCAGGAAAGCACCGAAGACCATTCCTCCTTCCGTGCCCTCTGGGAGAATTATGTTCCAGCGGCGGGTGACTCTATTTTACATGGATGTCCTATTGAGGCCAATGGAGAGGCTTCCTTACCATTTGCATCTCCTGTTAACATAATTCAAATAAGTAATTGCATTGCTTATTTTTCTTAACACAAAAAAATCAATATTAGCTACTCTGAAGTAACATGTCAATACTGTTTTTTTTCTACGTTGAAAATATTGTAGGCATGGCCGTCCCATGCTAATGAATCATGTTTTACTAATACTGATTTTGATAAATAAGGCAATGCATCATTCACTTCCTTTGCATATCATTGTTCCGAGTAACCCTAAAATGACCAACGTCTGAAAATTATATCCCAATCTGATGATTTTTCACTCAGGAAGTGCCACCGAATTCGCAGTGCAATGAAAAATGAATTTTGATTTTGCCCACAAATGCCCAACATTATGCTTGATCATCACACATTTTTTTATAGTGCATGTTTTAATATTAATTTGAAATCTGGTGGTCAAATGGAATGAATGAATGAATGAATGAATGAATGAATAAATGAATGAATGAATGAATGAATGAATGAATGAATGAACGAACGAACGTGCAAAAAAAAATAGAAACACATGACACTTCATGAAGTGTCTTAAAGGTGCAATGAGAGATTTCACATATCAGGTGTCCCTAAAAAAATTGAAAATACTGATTTTTGCCCTGATGTAAGCTTTCCATCAAAAATATCCCCATCTGAAAGGATTAAGCTGAGAAATGTTTCTTTGGTACAAAAATTGTGAAATTTCTATTTTTCGTATAGGAGCAAATACGAAATTCAGCCTATGTTTTATATTGAAATATAAGCAAATCAAAATCTTTTTCTCTCTTTTAAGACATTTCTGTAACCAAATACAAGGTAAAAAATCTATTGAGTGTCAAATCTTTATGAAATTACTATTATGACACAAAATTTGGGTGCCTCCAAATCTCCCGTTGCCCCTTAATTGGGAAAAGATCATCCTTCTTTTAATGGTGGCTGATTTTTCCATATCCTATTTTCCCTCTGACATGGAAGCATATCATCTAATGTCTAATTACAATTCTGGAGTTAAATCGGTCAGCTGTTTGGACAGTAAAAGCAATGATGTGTACCAAACTGGCCCATACAAATAGTTTGTGTACAGTGTAAACATTTTCCTGACCTTAAATTTCTTCTGATAACAAAATCTCAATTTTTGAAGGGTAAAGTGGGGAGATGAGGTTGTTGTTTGAGATTAGCTTTGCCTCATAATGAAACCAAGTGCTCAGAAAGAGCTGAAACAAGGTCTAAGAATGACAAATTCAAGCTAATAAACAGGACAAACACACAAAGTTAGACTATATTATATTGAGACCACTGCACTTGAGTGCACACTTGACCGAGAGTGCTTTTTTCTATTGTAACCATACCATGCATTCAACTTGTGGATTAAAAGAAGGGTGATTTTTTAAAATCAAGACTAGTACTTGGGAGTGCAATACTCTCTTTGATTAAAGTGGGAGTGGGCTATAAATGGGTCATTTTTGATTTTCATTAAGGCTGGGTTTTTTTGTATTCTATTATACCTATCTCAACGTGAAATTACAAATTTTTTTGCCTCAGGTCCAAGAAAAAAGTGTGCAATGCCCTCTTGTGTCATGTTCCTTAATTTTGTGGTGGGAGTGGATTTGAGCAGTAAACCCCTCTAATTACATTTTCCAGGGTATTCAGCGTTTGAATATATGTAAATGAGCTCAAGATACCTGATTTTGAAAGTTGCATGGAAATTGGACATTGCATTTTCTTAAAAATTGACGTTTTAGGTCAAAATTTAGCGTGAGGGCGCTTTTCAAGATTTTTTTGCCAATACTTTTTCATTTGCCACATCCAATTTTCATGCAACTTTCAAAATCGGCTATCTTGAGCTCATTTACATAATAATTAGACATAAAAAGCATTGCAAAAAAGGGTTTGAGTGATTTTCTGCTCAAATCCACTCCCACCACAAAATATAATTTAATATAAAAAAAATAAATTTTGGATTGCGCCAATTAAACAAATGAACTATTCTTGGAAAAGAAATGCAAATTATTTTAATAACATATACTCTATGCACTGACATTGCTACCATGGTAACCAATATTATTAGGTAAAATACCAAAGCATATAGGAAAATAATTAAGTCACCATTAAGGGTTATGGTCAATTGAGAAAATAGCATATGAAGAAAAGAAATGAAAATTCATTTCAGGAAATTAAAATAGGGCTTCATCTCCTCGCATTACAAAAACAAAATGGAAATGGCAATATAACAAAACGAATGAGCTATTTTTGGTATATATTAAGAGTTTTATGAAAACAAGGTTAGCGCTTGGCAGCCTGTACAAACTTTTATCCCAGGATAATTATTTTTATATAGTTTACCGAAACCTGCCTATCTATCAGCATCTAAGCACTACTGGCAGCTAATATCATGTAATTGCAATCAGAGATATTGCAAGAATGTTGGTATGGTTAACAAAGAGATATAGCAGCACTATTTTGATTGGTTACTCAGAGGGCTATCTCATGTTGTGGCCTGTAATAAGCCAATTAAACTACATCGATCATAGGTGGTAGTGCCCAGTAGGTTAAACATCCTTACCTGCTGAAAGTCCTGAAACCGGTGGCACCCATTTTATGGGCACCTCTCACACCAAGAAAAATACTGTATAATCTTGCTACTCTCTCTATGATGCGTAAATCCTCATAGCGCTCGCTAAATTTACGAGGCCAGATTTCGTCCAGGCAAGAATCATGCAGTGGGTCTTCTTCATCTTCTGACATAGGTTCAGGTTCAGGGGTAGTCATGTCTGATCTGGCATCTGATATGTCAGTGAAGGAGCTAGAACTGGATGAGGCACTTCTGTTATTGAGAAGTTTATGGAATGTATAATTAGGACTGTGACTACAAAGTGGGATTGCCTTACAATTGCAGAATTTTCAGTAAATTAATACTATTTAATACATCAGTTAGGTTATATAAAGCATTTTGAAGTCACTGCACTGTTCAGTCAGCCAAAGTGTTTAGATATTCTTACATGCGTCTGTTTTTGCATTTATGTTGACAGTTAATACCATAATCCAATGTTAATTAATGTTGTATAACACTATAATGTACATTTGTAAACTGCAGCTAACAACTAAAAAAAAAAAAAAAAAAAAAAAAAAAGAGTTAGTGGTTCTTCTTACCATGTCTATTGAAATAGCAATTGATTTGTGGCACAAGAAAGAATTCATAGATTTTCAAAGAATCTCCCTTTAATCAGCCCACGTGACCTTTGACCCAAATCTGTGAACACTCCATATGGGCCTTGGGTCAGCGGTTCTTCTGACCAAGCATTTGATTTGTGGCAGAAACAGCAAAAAGGAGGTGTTGTAAGGAGAAAAGAATCCGAGCAGCCAAAATAATGATTTTCCTGCCAAAAAGTGTTCAATGAAATAAGCATAACGCCTACATGTATGCATGGTTTAAAAGTGCAACAAGAGACTCACTTATTGCATGGCCTTTAAAAATGGTAAGCCCTGATTTTTGCACTGATGTTAAACTTTGCCATCAAATATATCCCCATCTGAAAGGATTAAGCTGAGAACTATTTCTTTGGTACAAAAATTGTGACATATCAATTTTTCGTATTGGAGGATATATTAAAATCAGACATGTTTTAATATTGAAATATAAGCAAATCAAATCACCTTTTGTCTTCACTCTTAAGACTCTTAAGTCTTTCTTAAGACATTTCTGTAGCCAAATACCAGGTGTGTCTATGCTACATGTATGTAAAATCACTATGACATATAGATGCCTAGAATTATTCTACATAGGTATCATATCCTATGAATAATAATAAATGAGGAAAGTTGATGATTCTGATAATTACATCATGTTTTCTCAGAAGGGAGCATGGTCGACAAATTGGGAACATTTTGCCAATTATTTTTGTCAAAGTACACATTAGTTGACAATTTGGTAACATTTTACAAATTATTTGTGTCAAAAGTACACATTGCCAGTAGTTTACTTTTTACACAAATCTGTGGAAAATGTTACCTCCTGACATAACATTAACCCTAACACGTCACCGGGGGTTTCCCCGAATATCGTCCGAGTATCAATGAGAATCATTTTTTTTAAATTTTTGACGTACGAGAATCAATGAGAAACAAATTTTGCTTTTCATTGATTTTCGGACGTTTTACCGGCACCGGAGTAAGTGGCGTAAAGTCGTTAGCGCCCGAGAATCAATGAGAATCAAGGCACCTTCTGCGGGGAAATGGTCCGAGATGCAAT
>JAMKCH010037602.1:0-24763 GCA_023653785.1 Ophioderma brevispina | reverse complement strand
GACCCTCCCCCCTCATCACAATATTGGGGATTAGGCCTATGGATCTTTGTTTTTAATAATAAAATTAAACAAGCTGCAGTGTCTTGAAGGGGGCGCACTATAGTATACCAGTCCCAATTTGGGTAGTTTTTTGCAGAATCCCTAGACATGGGCCCATTTTTCAAGCCAAAATCCCTGATATGGGTCAGTTTTATCTTCAAAATAAAAGGCCATGTTTTAAATTTCACAATCGAAAACAGATCAGATGCGATTTTTGTCCGACTCAGGAATTCGCGTTGCCGTAGGGTTGGAATGTCCTACCCCCCCCTGGTCCGACGTTTGCGATGACGTTCCACTGTTTTCTTCAAATATACAGGGAATACAAGAGTTCAGGAACCAGCGAAATCTTCAGCTGGTCGCTTCTAAAGAAGATTTGGCCCGAAAATTATGCTCAGGACAAGCTGCTCCAGGACCATAACTTGCTCCTGGGAGGCATATGGTCCTGGAGCAGCTAGGTCCTGGAGCATATGGTCCTGGAGCATACATAATCTCGGAAAAATATCTAATTCAAATATGCTCAGGAGCATATTTGATGATGCAAATGGTCCAGGAGCATGGCAAAATATGATCCTGGAGCAGATTTGACTTAGAATTTTCTCCACTGTCCAGGAGCTATTTGCCATTATGCTCCGGGACCATTTGCGTATTCAAATAGCTCCTGGAGCATATTTGACTTAGAATATTTTTCCAGATATTTATGCTCCAGGACCATCTGCTCCAGGAACCAGCTGCTCCAGGGCCACTGCTCCAGGAGCATATGGTCCTGAGCAGGCTGGTCCTGGAGCATTAATTCGGGCCAAAAATTCTTAGAAAGCCAGCCGCGTCTGTGACAGAGATCCGTGGGGACGACCGCCTCAGTGTGCTTTGTATGCTATATGTATTCAAAGATCAATGAAATGGCCAAACTCGGCGAACTACTGTCCATCAATTAGCTTAGACCCTCGGTTTATTAATATTAGAGAAGGTAGGGGTGTCGGCAAAAATTGTGAAAAAAAATTTGTATTCACGAAATACCCAACAGGATTTTAAATTTCAAAAACATATGGATAGAATTTTACCTAAAATCTATTGAAATTTGACCCCTTTTCCCCTGGTTCTCTCAAAGTTGCAAATGTCGTCCATCATCTGGTACCATTAACCAATGACGTGTGAGGTGGTCTTTGTGTATATGAGGTAGGAAGCGACTATCGATGTAGCATACCCACTGTGATCAATATCGGGGACCAGAAGACCTTGGTCGTACAGTGACCTGCCCATATTGTGGGGTCCATCTGTCGTCTTAAAAGCATAATACCAAAAAAAAATATTGTATTTGTATTTCTTTGATCTTTGAAAAGTTGGAATACAGACCATGATGTTAAGTATAAGACGTGATGCCCTGTGACATTACCGCCGGGCAAGAAACAAAGGGCTGCCCGGTATCGTGACGCACCTGTAGTGCTTGTATTTTACAATTCCGCGCTCAATCAGTATATAAATAACCCATTGTAGCTTATGTGATGTCCTTCGCACGTCGATCACGTCAGTAGAGCAGGTGCTAAGTTTGCGTTTGGAACATTGTCTTCACATTCACTATAAACACACCATGAATAACACAAACGTGTATCAGGGCATGAATTGAACTATACATTCAAAATTCCGGGAATAAAATAGACGCTACTAGACGCGTATTCAATAGCCAGCCAGTTGGTGGACAAATTAAGTACGCAATTCCAGTACTACATACATTCACCTGTCAATGATCACTGGGCAAGCGCGAAACATGGATCGATTGACAGGTGAATGTATGTTATTCCTGGAATATATGCATCGTTGTACCCCAACAAATAAAAAAGCTGGTGACGGACGTCATAGTTGAACTACGTTACAATTTTTACGTTACAAGCATTGTTGGTGATATCGATCAATGTTTTCCTACTGTCAAAGAGCGATGCAACGGTTTACACACATTATCTTATAAATGGAACGTTCCTTAAAAAGTTTATGCTCATTACGAATATTCTACTGGTTCCGGTTCCTTGCCGATTGATGGCCAAAAATCACAGATTGAATAGAAAATTGGGTGTGAAGAATACTTTTCAGCAACGCACCGGCCTCAAAATCTTGTTGGGTAATTTAATAATAAATACCACTCTATAATCAAAAAAATTCATTTACACGATACCGCATAGCCAAAACGAAAAAACACCACAAAAAAAAATAACAAAAGACACATACCTTCTCTAATATTAATTAAAACGAGGGTCTAAACGATTGGAATGACAGAGTGTTGAACGAACACTTTGGATTGTTAACTGGAAAGGATTTAGAAGCGCATACTGAGGTATTAATTTACGCCTATTCGTACTGCAATCCCAGATATCAGTGTCATATATGTTGCTCTGATTTTTTCACAGCTTAAAATATTTCCCCAGACCGCAAGCCACAGAGCCCCGACCCTACCCGATCCGTCCCCAATACTGAATCCCCGACCGGGAATAATGTGCTAAAATGCCCCCGACCCGGTTGTCGGTCCGGTCCGGGAATTTCGGATTCCGTGCCCCTCAGGGCTCTATAAGAAGTATCCTGGATAGGGCAAACTATTTCTTAATATAATTGGATTGGTAAAGAGACAATCAATTATGAGACAACCCATTTTCGTTCGCGCAATCTGTGCTTTTTTTTTTGCATTACTATATGACCCCCACCTGTATATCAAAGATAATTGACCGATGACCTGATATTGCTACTACTCCGACGGATCCATCCCAGGTAGGGAAAACTATCACCTTTTCTAAGTCTTATGATGAGAGGAATACAGTTTGGTCAGGATTTTGCAACACAATATCAGTTTGACATTTACCCTTTACAACTTTCAATGGCACACAGGTGGAAAGTCAATGTGATATCTGTGTGATGTTCTTATACCATCAAACTGCAATTCAATTTTGGTACACAACTATGAAGTAGAGCAACTGCTAACTGTCCACTATGGGGGTTTTGGTTTTTTTTTGGTCAAATGTGGTGGTTCCACCAACAAATACAGAACATAGGCCTGCACAACCATGACACTAGAAACCATGGACTGTGGCATTTATACTAAGAGTCACAAATTTCATATCAATTTTGTGCATGTTGTCCTCAATCGTATTGAATCATTGTCTTATCATTGGTCTTGTTCATAAGTCTCATTGGTCTATTGTTCATAAGTCCTTGGAAACACTTGTATAAATATTGGCTCGCTATGCAAGGGATTAGGCTTGAAGATCTTGTCACTATAACTTTCTACCCCCCCACCAATGAATTGAGGGGCGGGAACATCTCACAGATGTTCCAACAATTATGAACAAGATTGTTGTTGCCTACGAAAAAATGTGTCTGTGTTGTCGGTGTATAATATTTCAAAGGGACACATTCTATTTTTGATTGATGTATTTATCGGCCAAAGAGTTACGTTCAATTGGGTTATAGTTTAGGACTAGACCCCTGGCCAACTCCAAAACTAATTCTAATTACACCAATCCAAGAATATTCATGAACATAATCATGCCATTTCATTGGCTGATTCCTATTAAACCGAGCTATTTCCCTCCCCTAGGGAAATAATTGAACATGTTTCCCTATAACCTCGTCCCCAGAGTCACAGTGAAGGTTGTAATAAAACAAATACTGCATGATTTATATCCACGGTAAAAGAGGCACACTATTTTCCCTTGTACTAGGCAAGAATGCAGCCTATTTCCCCTTCTAAACAGGGGCGGATCATCGAGGGCTAAAATGGGTTTCAAGCGAGAAATAACGAAATTGAAGTTGTCGCGATTCTTTGAAACTGATTTGCGTGAATTAAAGTTGATTCTCGTAAACTTTAGAATTTAACCACCAGTGGCGAATTAGATGAATCCCGCGAAATTCATTTTTGAGAATCAAGCTATTCTTGTTCTTGGCACCTGCTACGAAATTCACCCCGTCCATGCCCTGAAAATGCAAATTCCCAGGGGCTGGAAGGGTTTATGTAAGTGGCAGTTATTCTAGTTATCGTTTATCCTAGTGTCAGCGGAATAAATGTACCGCGCTTTGATCACAGTGTGAAAAACTCACAGCGTTATAAATGTCGACATTTATTTATTATTATTAACAATTGGCTGATTTTACAAGATTTGGCCAAATTACCGTGGGGGCGCGCACCCCCCAAAAGCACCCTCCCCTTGATCGCCACTGCTAACCATGTAGTATTTGTATCTAGTACTATAGTTTGGGTCCGGCCAGAGGATGCCATAGCGTCAGGGCTCGATTTAAATAAAATTTACACATGCACAACCCCTGATTTTTCCTCAAATGGACTGAAAAATACACAATTTTACATGCACAGGGAAAAGTCTGGCAGTGACATAGCCCAAAGTTACTGCCAGTTGTGCATGTAAAACCCCTAATTGCACTGCATAGCTTTCAGGCAGTGTTAACGTAGCATCGATGTAGTCGCAGCTGTAACCGTGAGCGTACAAGTCGGTAGCGTATAGAAGACGATCACTCCTGACCTCTTGGTGCGCTGGACATTTGAAGTAGAACCCCCGGTATACATAACCATAAACCATATTACCAAAATTCATATCAATATTCAAAATATATTTAAAAACAATTTAAGAGTCAGCTGCTACCCAGTAGCTGATTGCTCGGTGATCCTGAATTTTACTTTTTTAGCTTCTTTTAATCATTCATTCATAGCTGCCTTACTGTTTTATTAACGACTATAACCCCAACCCCTAAAAGGCAAGCTATTAAGTGAAATAATAAAAAAAATGCTACAATTCAGGATCACCGATGCTGGGTAAGGTTTAGTCTTAAAAGATTGATCAACTTGCTGGTCCACTGTCAGCCATTCAGTAGTCAGCAATCAGCTTTTCAATCTTGCCCAAAAAAAAATTAAAAGTTAACTACAAATCTGGAATGGGGCCCTGGTATTTTGGCTGCGTAACCACCCTGGGGTACCACCCGCGTTACACGGGCTCACGACTTGCAATATGGGCTATTCACAAAAATCGGTCGGCCATTCCAACTCACAAACAATTACAAAGTAAGTTGATCTCAAAAAACTGCTTATATATCGTTTTTTACGAGTCAACATTTGAAGATACTGATCAATAAAATTGAACGAACCCACTACTCGCATATTTACTATAGCAGACCCATTGAATTACTGTACTTTTTGGTGTAACTTTTCTCCGATTTGAACACGTTAATCCGTTAATAATTTTTACTTAAAGCGTCATTTCATCATCAATAAGTGATGTGAAACATACAAAGAGTAGAAATATGTTTCCTTGAAGTATCTCTCCTATAATAAAACAACTATGTTTTGGCAAAGAATATATGGTTTCTCGTTATCACTCACAATGTATTGATTAAATTTTTCAACTTTAGTGGAAGTATTGTTCTATTGATATGTGTACCCTTTTCCGTAACTTGTAGTTTAGTTATACTACTACGCACAAAACTATCTACAATGTGCTGTAATAAAACAATTGGATCTATCATTCGATACTTGAAACGATTACCTTATCAATGAATAAAAATTCAGATTTTTTTCTTTTGAAATTACATAGGCACCTGGATAACGTTGTTCACGCCATAGTTTTCTTAGACCTAGTTCAAGAATCCGATTCAAACACTCATTATTACGTACTTCTGCATTTTCATTGTATTAAGGGGTAGGTAAATAAATACAACACATAATAAAAGGTATTTTTTTCCCCATACAATCTATCGTTCCGAACAGTGACAAAATGCTCATTTACTTCTAATTTGAATTTTAAACATCTCATCTACTTTGTAAAGAAAAGTGGTTATGAAACATTCCTATGTGTAATTATATTATATTGCTTATCTTTTGCTTAAGTAATTAAATTACATAGTGACAGTGTTACTAATCTGTTTAAGACATACAATAACATATAAGACCAGGACCGGGTTCTAACAGGTACAACTTGTCAGATAACATTGTTCACCATTTCAAATTTGGTCGATATATGGGCACATGCTTCTTAACATCAATATCCCATGGTGTGAAGAGGGATAAAGCTTTGCTGTTTCCCACCACATAAAACGCTGAAATCGATCTTATTGCAATTGCCAATGAACAAAACAGACACACGTTATCAGATAACGCTTTTCACCACTCAAGATAAGGCAAAATTCCCCTGATATGCATTCTTACTCCATATGCATGCTCTATAAAACGGAGCTTTCAGTTTTACGTTACCAAAATCAATATTATTTTACTATTTTTACTGTAAAGTAAATATAAATTAATATTATTATGTAATCCATATTCCTTTATTAACTCGACCAAGTAAACGAAAATTGTGTGTTGACTGGTCCCTGCACCTTAATACTAATACCTAGAAAGTGGGCAAATGGCACATTCGTATATGAAGTTACGTATGCACGCAACCCCACTAGTTTTTGTAATTTCAGTTGTAATGACTATAAGATCCCTGTCGCGAGCAGCCGCGCACCATGTATTTGTACATTACTGGGAAAATGTCTAGCATAACGTTTTGATAAAAGATCGATATAGTTTGCTACCTTTTGATGTGGCGATGTAAGTTCTATTCGTTATGACCTAACATGAAAATATCTGTTTAATTAATCGTTCAAAAGCTACTCACTCTAAGTCAACTAAAGGCAGATACACGTGAACTACGTTATCTCTGTGAAAGCGTTATCAGTTTAACAAACAAACGTACAGTAATTCGGTTAATAGCTCGTATTACATGTGTATAACATGCATCACACCTAACGCGCTAATTTGTATTACCATGATGTAGGCTCGCTATGTTCCATGGATTTTTGCACACTATGAACAAAATATTTACATAATGGTAAGAATACATTATCAGGTTCATGGAGTTGTTTACGGTAAATAAAATACGAAAAATAAGTAAATCGGCCCAAATTTGCTGCTCAGCTGATTTGTGTAGACGTCTTCAATAAATTGCAATGGAAAAAGAAACCTGACTTGGAAACAATTTGTCAAATACGGCTATTGAATCTACCGGATAACGTTGTTCACGATAACGCTGATCACGATTTCTCTTATTTTGGTGGTATAACACTAGGTTTTAAGAAGAAAATCAAAACATTCCAATTTACTATTAGTGTCAGGGCAGTAGACCTATGACATACTATGTGGCGAAGTGAATGGGATATATACTTCCGGAGAAATATGGATATTAACGTTGTTCACAAGGTTAAAACGGTCGCTTCAAAAAACGAACTTCAATATTTTCTAAAACACAAATGAAGTATTTGAGGCGTTCCAGGTGGATAAATTCTAATTCTATGATAGGATTACTACATGAAGGTTCATAATTAACTGAATAATTACAATTCTGAGTTTCAGAAATAGTCTTTGCTGCACGGATAACGTAGATTACACCATTTTTGTGGACAAAGGTGTTGATGTTCAAATAACTGATGTTTATACATACGAAAAAGTGTTTTGAATACTTAAGTGTGGTACATTTCCTTTCAAACGGAAAAACAAAAAAAGAATAACATTGACTTTTTATTAAAAAATACATAGTTGAAAGTACACCCTAAGCTGTGGAAACGTGATTTTTTGCGTTTTAGCCCTTTCCGGCTAAACATCAACTGATAATGTAGTCAAAAGTATAGCAAGTATGGTGGTTCTGAGTCAGAACTCACCGAGTTTATCAAAATAACAAAGATAAATCCGAATATATCCTGTAGTAAAATTTTCTAGATCCAAAGAATGGTAAAAATGCTATGGCACCGACAATTTGTAGAAAGCCCGTCGTAAGGGTATCAAATTAAACCTGTGCTGTACATAAACATAAGACTAGCCAGGTATCAAATTTGATGTTCTGTTCCACATCTAAAAAAAGTAAGATCAAAATGTATTCTTTGACTGCAACAGTGTGAATTTTTAATTTCAAGGAGCAAAAGTATTCACAGGGCACAAATCATATAAATGTGTGCCCATCTGCCAGACGTCTCAGGCGATGTTGGATTGTTGTATGTCTGGTATACACATAAAATAGCGAGGACTCGCATATGTACAAATGCAGAGTCAGCGCAATTAAAGGGCAATCCCTTCTTGAACATAATGAGCCATAATGACTCGATGGCGTTGTATTCACGAAATACACATACACACGTACACAGACGGTTACAGACATAGTCGTTCAGAACCGAACCTCGAGCGGCGCAGCGCGAGGTCTGGAGGAAAAAGTGTATTAAAATGCTTAGTATTTCATTACCGTACAAATGAATGGGCTGCGAGAATTTTTTTATCGCAGTTATCCCCATTCCCCGGGTATATTTGAAGCATTTGGCCTCGAAACGGAATTTATATAAATACCTGAGACTATCCGGAGGGTTCGAATATTAACTCTAATTCACAGATTTTACCTCTTTCATGTCAAAATCCAACGAATAACAATTTGCTCTCACGCCCTAAACTGTCTTCCAGTGGGATCAACCAACGTGACGTCACGGCTAAACTACGAGGGTCCATGTCGCCATATAGAAAGGACGTCCGTTTTCCCACTGACTCGCCACCAAGCGCGGAGTGGCTAGGTCACAGGGGGATGGAAACAGGAGGAACGAGGCGAGGGGGATTCGTCCTTCTAGATGGGACTATGCGAGAGGGCAGTACGACGGAATTTTCTTAGTGCCATTCGGTTGTCATGGGAAGACTTTCTTTAACCAGAAAGGCAGATAGAGACATAATTGCTACTTGTGGGTGGAATAAAATTTAGATAGAGTTCAATGCAGCTGTAGGATACGAAATAGTGGAGTAAATTTAAACTAAAACTTTCGCCAATTAGATTTTCTGCTCACACTCGGCCTTCGCCAGCCCTCGTTGGCGTAGTTTTCCGAGGAGAGCAGTTGATCACTAGTAAGACCCACCAAGTTTCTAGCCACCCCGCCAGCACGAACAGCGTATTTACTGTACTGCATTTGTGAAACTTACCAGTCCAATGCTCAGCTGCGTGCAGGGATTTCCCCCGCTTTACACAGGTCAATCACATGCAAAGGCGGCCGGGCATGGTCAAACTGATTCCTGCAAAGTATCATGCAGTCGATCGGGCAACACTATTCACACCTAAACACCAGAACTATTGCATGAAAATGGGGGTTGCGTGAACTGAATTAGTTGCTTTCTCACAGATCAGAAAAAATTTACGTCAACAATGGGTTTTCCAACGGCGAACACAATGACACACTCACCCGTTATTATAGACCTCCGGTATAGTAGTTTTGGATTAGCAAGCAAACAGTGGCTGTAAAAGAGGCGGAATTCTAATTTGAGGGAATTCCCCTCGCGTCGTAATCCCCCGACAGGGCATTAACAAGAATAGTCCTTAAAAAGGGACAAGCTTCTTAGCCGAGAGGATTTTTGACACAGAACACTTTTTTATACTTATTTTTATAGAAATCTTTAATTTTTTAAATTATGTGTTTTTTAGTTTTTATATTATTATTATTATTATATTTTTATTATTTAATATTACTTATATTTTATTATATTATTATGGCGCATCTATAGCCCCATCTACCGCTTCTACAGTTTTCCATTGGTGAATCTAATACCACCCCACTGATATTGAAAAGTCATGCCTAGGGAAAACCAATGGAGAAAAAGTTCAGGAATTATCCTTTTTGCCGTAGGCATAAGGCAGCCTATCGTATATGTCGAATAATAATTTCAGTTCAGTCAGATTTATTCTGTCTCTTCACAAAACATGATACAAAATAACAGTGATAAATCTTATTAGTATGTAGATAACCATAAATTATATACAAAGATGAACTCTTTGGTTGTATACAAAATGATAAGTAGACTTAAGAAGATCTATGGTTAAATGAAAATAATTTCAAAAGGAATGCATAAGTGATAATATTACAGATAGACAAATCAAGCAGTATTGTAATATACTGTAAAGGTAAAGCTGCCTTTTTCAGTAATGTATAAGTAAAGACACTATCAGTGATTCCCCCAAAAAAAAATCGAAATATCCAGAAATAGCTTAATTGAAGGACAAGATATTAGTATTTTTTGAAACTGAAAACTTAAACAAGAAAAACGAACAACAGCAGGGCTCAAAGATATGAATGCTCCATTCAGTTACGTCTTGCAGTAAGTAGCAGTACGGACAATAATGCCTAAAATGTAATTTTGTCATTACTAGCGTTGCTTTCAGTCTTAGACTTGTAGGGGAGGTTAGGACACCTACACTTGTTACAGAAATGCTAAAATTGATTTTTATGATTTTTTTGTGTTCCAATTGCAAATCATGATAGTGCTTTAATGCGTTGTGTTGCATTGGTTATCACATGCTGCTGGAGGGAAAAAGAAAATAATTTTTTTTAGTGTATTTCTATGTTTTAGAGAAAGTGCAGGTTACAGACATATGTGATTCTTCACACTTTTATAACTGCGAGAATTCTATAGTCCACTCTTTAGATTTCTTAGCCTATGACGAACGGTATAAGCATCCAAATCAGTCTATTTTAGTAGCTACCTCTTGGCTTGCCTGAAAAAGGGGAATTGTTTAATTTAATCAGCTGGAAAATTCCCCTTTTCTATATTAACCCTCATATCCCACTTTGAAAACACGGTTTACACCCCCTCGAAGAATTCGTTATAAGAGCATCCGTGTTATGATTTTGGTACCAGTGGATAGCTACGAGCTCCTTCTTTCCATTGATAACCAAAATAAGTACTAGCATTACCTAGCATGGCGCTCAACAATTGACGTCATAGGTCTGCGATCGGCAAAATGGCTTTTTCCACAGAAATAGGCGAAAAACCCAATTTGCGCTATAAAAACGGTAGGAATGGAATAGCGGATTTCTAAGCGGTTCAGCTATAATGACTAGCCTTGTCAAGGCTGTATGCTAAGAACCGACATACGTGTTATTTTTTATTGGACATTTATCTCAATTATTTTGAACATTGTGTTTGCAGATTTGAAATCAGTGCTTTACTTAGCATTGAAGGGGCTACCCTGTCTAGAGAAAGAATCAATAAAAAAAATAAATTGGTATATGCCTTGGTGGTCTGTTGTGCACACTGGATCTAGGGCCTGTAGTCATGGGTATTAAAACCACAAATACCTATTGGGGTCAGGTGCAGTGGCTATCCTACTCGGGGAGACAGCCTTGTTCTACATTGCTTTGTGGTGTTAATCTTCATGTATTAAAAAAAACTCTATCATTTTTTTGCAAATGCAGAAAAGCTTACATAAAAAAAAGGCGCTCTGCCTGAGTTGGGAATTTATTAAACTTGCTATTGGAAGGCATTGCAAGCATGGAACATGGACAGGTGGAATTGAGACATCAACAAAATAGGGTTTGTAAATGAATTTTTGAATGGTATTGCTATTGCTTTATGTTTTAGGGAGGGGGAATTGCTCCATTCCTCGCTGGATTTCTGCCTAATATGAGCTGTGACATTATTTGTATAGACTGTGAACAAAGGAATGAAGTTGGTAGAGAGCCTTGAACAAGCGATAACATGATCATGATGGGCACTGACTAGTTTACATAACGAGAGTTTAGAACCATACTGTGCATAACATTTCAAAAAGTACCATAAAAAAAATCTTGGTGGCAACCACCACCTACCCTTCGACTTTTTAAGCATACCTAACCCCGTTTATTCACTAAATGATGGAACGGATGAGAAAATTATTAATCATTTGGCCATTAGCGCACTGGAGAAAAGTTTACTAGGGATTAAAAGCTATTATAACCACCACCCTTGGTAAGCGAGGGTTAAGCTGGAGAAAGGATGCAAGCTTCATCAGTCATAAAGTTTAATCATCTTTCATAAATCTTGCAGCCTCTGTAACTACAATCTTATGTGCAAAGCCGGGTGCACAGTTGTGAAATCAACTATCTCAAACAAAAACGAAACAGTCTAAGTGGAAACCAGGCACCTCCACTCCAAACCACCAGGACAACCAAGCGTCCACTGTGAAGAAGACGCGTATACAGCAGAAGGTTTGCGCTGCATGGCTAGGGAAAGGAATAACTCCAGCGGATGCAGAAATTACCGGTTCACGTCTTCTATCCTGTCGCCAAGTTCTCCGTTGTTAGAGTGTATCACTATCGCAAGGAAGTCGAGCTAAAACTGTACTTGCAAAGGATGATTCCCTTTTACGCAAAGTAATATTCCATGATATGCGAGATCAAGGCAATGGCATGCCAAAAGATAATAAAACTCATTAGATTGAATTCAACTCACAGCTATACCACTTGCAAGAAGAACAGCACCAGCTACTACAGCAAAACTCAAGCAGCAAGGAATTGATGATTTGAGTGGTATTTTATTCGGATGAGAATTATTCTGAAGTTCAGAGTCTTTGGAAATCTAACATGTTCCTGAGATGTTAATAGAAATTCTCTGTAAGTTGATGGGAATATTAATTTTAGTATGACGAGGATGACATGAGTGAAAGTCTAAATAAAATCTCTGTTTGGAGTTATTCCTCGCAATAAATTTGCACATTATATCTAGGAAAGAGTTTTAGAGTTGGAACACTTTCTTAAAACCATTCAATCATGAAGTGATTCCAGAATGATAGAAGATTTCAATATAAACCTAATTATACATTCCAAATATCAATTACGTGTTGTAGGAAAAAAATATCTCATCCAGGGAGTATTGATATAGTTGAAACATTGTAGCCCATCGTTTCTTTTCATCTTTTCATACTTGTTTCTTCCAAATATCCAAGCCTGTACCATGAAGTTGATTAAAGTATCTTTCTTTAAAGCAAAAGATGTTGTTTTATTCCATGAGCATTATTCGATCGCTACCAGGAGATATCGGTTCACGCATGCGCCGGCAGTCGGTAGTGCATGCCGAACTTGTGTTACCACTTGTCTTGTCTTTGGTACTGGCCAAACCATCCATAGGATTCAGCGGTCAGGAAGGATGCGCATGTGATGTTATTAGTCTATTCTGTGGTTTCACGTAATCTTTTATAGCTTCTTTTAAGAGTTGAGTTGATTGGATTTTGACAATGTGTTCCGGGATCTTGTTCCAGTCTGAACGGTTCGTGGAAAAAATGAATATTTCTTACCATCGTTGTAGCAATAGTGCAGTAGGCTTTAGAATTGTGGAAACGTGATTGACGTTGGGTGGCGGTAGCAGGTCGGTTGGAGAGGACAAGTAACTTGACCTAGTTGGCTTTGTTGAAAGATGGTGATTCTTCTGATTTTACTCCGAGATTGAAGAGTTTCCCATTCCAATGATTTAATCATGTTGGTAACACTGCCTGGTGCATGGTGAGCGTGAAGAGTAATCATTGCAAACAAAACGTGCAGCCCTTTTTTGAATCGTTTCTGTCTGGTTGTTGAGGGTTTTGGTATGCGGAATCCAAACGCCGAAGAGTTATTCCAATAACGGCGGACAAGGGATTTGTACGCGGGCCATCTTGGTTTGTTTTTAGAACATGACATGAGTTACGCTGATAAAAAACAAGTGATCGTTAGCTTTAGATGTTATATCGTGGATGTTTGTTCCAGGTGAGTTTGTTTGTAATGAAAACACCCACGAAGGGTGACCTTCGTTCGTTTAACTTTGAATTCCCCAGTGTATCATAGATTTTAGGTGATCTTAGTGTGTAAACCTCATGACAAGAATTTTGAGGGGTTGAATTTTACCTGCCATTTTCTTCCCACTAACTAGTGGTTCCAGTCGTTTTGAGGTCATGTGAGTCTATGTCATTCGTATTCGTGGAATAAATGACACATCATCTGCGAATAAGCGAACAGATGACTGTATGTTGTCTGGAAAGATCGTTTATGTATGTGAGGAAAAGTAACGGACCAAGCACCGTGCCCTGAGGGATGCCTGACAAAACCTCAGTCCATGCCGAATGTTCACCACCGAACTACGACCCTCTGTTCACGGTTGCCTGAGAAAGTTGCTAATCCATTGTGGGTATATTTGTTATACCTATCTTTCAAGTTTGAATTAAAGAGCCTTTGGCGGAACGCCTATCAAATGCTTTCGAAAAATCCATTATGACCATATCAATTTGAGATTTGTTATCGAACTCGTTGGCTAAATTTCCCCCCATGGGGAACAACCGTTAAAATAATTGACTGTAACCTATGGGGTGTTGATTCTTGAACCCGTGCTGTTTTCGGTAAGAATAGCTATTTGTCAAAATGAGCCATATGTTGGAAGTGAATAATATGCTCTAATCAATTTTGAACAAATGCAAGTAAGAGAAACCGGACGAAATTAGCGGCACAGGTCCGCTCACTTTTTTATGCAGAGGGGTAATATTCGCACGTAAAACAAGATGAGGGAGAATCTAACTGAATCCAATGATTTATGAAAAAAATGATGCTAAAACTGGAGCAAGCTCGACTGCTGCTATTTTAAGAATCTAGGTGAAAATGTTGTCAGGCCCTGAGGCCTTGTGGGGATCCAAAAAATTCACGCAACAATTTGACAACACCTTCAACTGAAATTTCAATATCTGGCATTGTGGGTGTATCTATTTTGGAAACGTTTGGAAGGTTTGGGTTTTCTTTTGTAAGACGATTTGAAATGATCATTCAGAATTTCGGCCTTGATCTTATTATCGGACCTCGTAACTACCAGATTTTAAAAGTAGGGATTGCCCACGTGTCAACATTAGGCTCTTTTGAACGGACAAACCTTTTGGGCGATTCCAACAAACCTCCTTTATATACCTCCTGTATGCATTATCTACTCTCTGGATATGTAGTTTTCCGTATGGTATTAAACCGGTCCTGGTTTGTTGTCGTTTATGTTTGCTTGTATGTTAAAAGCTCTTTGCTTGGGTTTATGAAGGCGCTTGACTCTACTGTTGATCCAAGGTGCACGGTTCTTTGGTTAGACTTTAGAAGGAATATGCTTGTCCATAGTACTTTGGAGCGTATTTTGGAATTCGTTATACAGATCATTAACACTCATGTTGGACAAGTCAGATGGAAATCAATTACACTCCCAAGTTTTAGATCAACAAGTAGAGCTTCTGTATGCTTATGATACCAAATACAACTTTAGGGGGCGCTGCTGATGACCTGGAGGGGGAGGGAAATAAGAGGACAATCACAAATTACAGTGGGCGAGAAAAAAGAGTGGGAAGAGTAGAGGAATAAGGAGGAACCGTTGAGAGCTAAAAGAGGGGGGATTTGGACTGTAAAAATAGAAAATACAGATCGGAAGAGTATTTTACCTCTAGTAGGTTCACGCACAACCTGTTCAAGCCCAAAATCATTACGATCTCGATCATGCATTGGAGAGGTTGGCATAACACTCGACCGTCTTTAACAGATTGGGTACTCCCCAATCAATGTGGGGAAGTTGAAGGCGCCCGCAAGCAACAGTTGATTTTAGATTTCTTATTCTTGCTTAAGGGATTCACGTGCTCATTCATGTATGCAGTAGTGTTGCCAAAAAAATTTGCGTAACCTATAGAAAGCCACCTATGCGTAATATCTTGGAGCCAATATAATTTTGATGGTAATCCACACCGTCTCACAGGTAGAGTCTAAAATCAATCCTGTGGGTAACGATAAGGTCATTCCTGATAGCGATAGGCACCACCCCCTTGGGAATTCCTTACAGCGGCTTTACGATAGACCTAGTAGTCTGGTGGAAACAGTTCACTGCTATTGACTGATTCGGTGAGGTGGGTCTCAGTGCCAATGACACATTGGATTGTAATGGAAACGTAACAGCCAATTCGGCAACTGTGTTCTTATGTGCTACAAAAATTATGACCATGACTTTAATAGATGGGGCGTTTGGCCGTTGGCTTTGAACTGAAAATTTTTGGGTTTGGCATTATTCTTGGCATGATCAGAGTGGATGATAAATTTTGAAGATGGTGTAACCCGTTTGGGTGTAAAGTGGAGGCGGGGGGGGGGGCTGAGAATGGGGGGGGGCTCTGAGAGAGAATAGGATGTATCTGACATCAGAACTCGTGGACAAGTGGCCTAAGCTGTGCAAATACTTAGTGTGTAAGGTGTAAAAGAACATCAGAGAAAAGACTAGAGCAAAAGATTCGGGGAAGCAACACATGGCAGCATAGCAGATCCATGACAATTCGCTATGTTTTGTAGGCTTCGTTTAAACGGGGGTTTTGTACACAGATCCCTGCAATTCAAAACATGTACCAGATCACAATTATCACAGAAGTAGCACGTGGCCCCATTTAACTGCTTTACTACAAAAGCCGCAGGGAAAATTTGGGTTTTTTGTGAAGGGACTGGGTTGGGGGGAGGTCACCGGCTTGGGCCAGAAGTATTAGTATGTTTTTCGGGAACAGCAAGTGAACGGGGAGAAGGGACGAACGGTAAGGGGCGTCACGAGGGGTAGGGACGGGCACGTCGCTTCCTGTTCTCCCCCCCCAACTCGGGAGAAGGATGGGTAGTGGGGCGGGTGACGCGGCGGAAAGAGGCCAGGCGAAGGTGAAAAAGGTGAGAATGGACCCAAGCCGCACACGCCAGACCAAGGAAGCCTTCGGGAGCAGAGCGCCCCCTTGCAACATTCTTCTGAGTCAGTATTGACTGCCCTGACCGGTTTCTGGCTCGGGGCGGAGAAGCCGGCCGTTGGAAGAAGAGAAGGGTCACCTGAGAGAAAGGGGATGGACCCGGTGGGGGAACGGGGGGCTTGACTACCGGGGTGGGCTGTAAGAGCGAAATAAATGATATGTTAAAACAGAGGGGGGGGGCGTTGGAGGGGGACAAGGAGTGGACACAACGGTACAGTGGGGAGATGTATAATGAAGATTTGAGGTATGGTAAAGTGTTTTGGTATGGTAGGATCACAGAACTTAAAGCTACAGTTGTTCCATATTCACAGTCCTTAATATTACCGTTTAAATCACAGTTCATGAATGATACGCAATTAAGTGGGGTTGACATTGACTCTATCAAAATATATTATTACTCTTGTTAGCTGGGGATATTGATGTTGCGTGTGTGTTACATCTCCTTCCCCAGTTTCACAGACATACTAAGATCGGTATGGCGTGCAGCAGCACAGATCACAACGCATGGTGGGTGTACGATAATGGTATTTGGAAGGCAAATGCATCAATAAACACAGCTCCTTTGGTGTACAATGAATTTTGAATGGTGAATATTATAACGTCGATGGAGCGAAATAGAAAAGCACATGACAAAGGCGATTCGGGCCGGGGGCGCTTTCAGAAGAGATTTTTGTTTACGGTACGTTCTCCCATTTTGATCCACAATCCCTCAAGCCCCGGTGTTATCTTGATAGTTAATGAATGGTAAAGCATCATTCTATAGATGCTCTGATCAAAAGAATACCCAACCAAGATGATCGCTAAGGTCACTACGTCCTGGGGTGTTAACAATTGGTAAACTGGTTTGAAGAAGTAGTAGAACTTAAACGGGTCAAACAATCTTGTATGATCATCACTACCATCAAGACCCATCACGGAGGAAAGCAAGACAGTCCTTAGGTACGAATGCGTGTCCTCTTTTTAGCAGTCGGAACATGACAGCAGAGACGATATCTTACATCCCCAACAGGGGAGCCAAGACATCCTAGTAAATGGGTAAACAGAGCAACGGCGTGTGTCCCTATCCTCTAATATCTTTTAAAGCACCCTATCAGCCGACAGCTGGCAGCCTCCGACACTCCCACAAACCCACCAGACATTCAGCAGTCAGCCCGGACACAACATTCCACCGTTGTGAGCCCTGCCGTCCTTATAGGAAAAGGGCAATGTTTCTGCAGCCGGGATCAACGCCCGCCGCAATCACTGCACGATGCCGTTCCCCGTCTTCTTGTTCCTACCGAGTGGCTCCGGCGCCGAAACACGTCCACCTTATCCAATATCGTACCGGTATCTTCAGATTGCCTCCGGCATAAATACGACTCTAACTTTTCGACGAACACGTGGATGGGCCAGGCAAGGTAAACCAAGGAATGGGGACTTGACCGAGGAAGGAGTGCGGAGGAAACGGCGTGACTGAGAGATTTCCATATACTAATAGTTTAAAGAACAAAAATCAGGGTCACATGTCCACACCAATAGGTTACGAACTAATACAGCCCCGCCAGGGCAATCACGGCGAGGAAGTTAGGACTTAGCCATGCGGAAGCGTTGGACGCCACTGGAAAAGACAGCGTTCCCGTCGTATGTAGAGTGATGTTTCACAACACATAAACAAATTCAACTCCAGAGCGAAGCAACATAACATCAAAATTTTGTTAAAAAATGACTAAGAATGCTACCGGTAAAAAGCCATTTTGCTGGCAATGTTCCTAAGGTTGTTATTGGACAGTTTAGTATATAAAGTTCGTAGCGGTTAGGAGTACTAAGAAGGTGGATTTGTTTAGTCTCAAAAAGATGGAATGAAGGGCGATTTGATGATATGTGAGTTTTTTTATGGGGGGGGTGAGCACGTCTGCGTCCGTCCGACGCTGCGCAAATCAGCCTCACCAGGCGCGCCGACACAGCGGAGCGATTAAGATCGTGATACGGGTGCAGATTTTTTTAAAGAAAAATACATTTTGCAAATTCGACGAGGAAGGGATAAGACCTGATAAAGACAGCTGTTAAAAGCAGATGAAAAACGAAAAGGCACGAAGGGGGACCCTACGCACTTCCCGGAAAAGGGGTAAACCAAACTAATGCGAGCATAACGACGATGCGCTGGCTAAAAATGGCGGTGACGGCAGTAGAAAATCAGAGGTGCAACATTTTGCATCCTCGAACCTAGTCTCTGCTAAAGTGCAAACGGTCCACCTCAGCCTAGCGCTAAAGTAAGGATGGCCAGGAACTATCAGATCCCCACGGGCCTGCTGAGGGGAGGAGGGGAGGCAGGGGAAGAAGAAGGAAAAAACTACATCTAATGACTCTTTAAAGGCTTAGAATGGCAAAGGTCGAGGAGTTCATGGTCGCCCAAAGGAGAGTGAACGAAGCGAAACAAAAACGTAAAATGATGTTTTTCAGCAGGCCATTAGCTGGCCTCAGTGCGTATAATCAGATGGTGGACATGGCTTGACTAGTTGAGAGGATCAGGAAAGGCTAATTTGATGATAGAAGATATCTAGGCACTCATAATTCAACGGACCGAAGGAACCACAACTAGTGGCTCTACGGGATGAGACGCCTAAGGCTAGAGCGGCAGCAATAACATGATCGAGAGTTGTGCTCCCAGTCCCAATGACAAATCGTTATCCCCTAAAATTATGTGATAAGGAAGTGGAAGGATAATCGCAACAAAGCATTTGCAGCAAAATATGCAGCGTTGCATACACGAAATATGGTGAGATATGCGCCTTCGATGGCGTGTTTTTGTTTTATCTCGTGAAAAACATTGGTTTGTAAGAGATACACAGGGACGAGCAGCGTGCTTACATGTTGCAGGTGAGTGGTGGGTTGAACAAAATGAAAGCTCCTCGTTAGACTAATGTGTTTGAAAACAAAAAGAAAAAATGAGGAACTATAGAGTTGGTCAGGAGAACACAGGATCCTGGCCAGCTTGATCCTCCGCAGCGGCATCCCACGATGAGCGGGAAGGCCGCAGGGAAGAACATTGGCCGAAAGGGGAAAAACAGCGAAAAAACGAAAAAGTGACAATAAGGGCGCGGGAAAAAGGATGGACGGGGAGTAGGAGCGATAAATATTAAAGTGAATGGACGAAAGGCACAGTGGAAGGACGTTCGCGTAGAGGGGGGACGGGGAAGTCCAAAGAGATCGTTTGTGAGCAGAAACTGAAAAGAAATCAAGTGAGAAAAAGGGAACGAAATAGAGAAATTGGAAATCTAGGATGTAGATAAGAGTCGACAAGCTTTACACTGTTACATGAGTGGGGTATGGATCTGTCTACACATTCAATGACACATTGGAACGATTGATTATCTTGCTTGCACGAAGCGGTACTATCAGGCCGCATCATATGAAAAGAAACAAGGAGTTCCAGAAGTGCACAGATAGTGGCGAGGGAAAGGATGCGCTCCATGATATCACTCTTGGGGCCTCATGGAGAAGAACTCGACCAAGACAGTAATAGTGGTCATCCAGCGATGGTGGGACTTTTGTAGTAGGAGAAAGTGTAATCCATTGCAAGCCAGATATAAATTGCGTCTATAGAATATGTGACAAATTGCCACTCAAAGGAAACATTAGGAAGATGACCAGGGGAAAGGAATGGAAGGTGAAGACAGGAGGCAGGAAGAAGTCGGCAGGTTGGGGAACAGGGAAGGGGGAAGAAGAAGAACTAACGGAGATGGGGCGAGGGGTCGCGGAGTGGCGCAGCTCCCGGTGCCGCTGGGCTGGTGTGCGGACAGCGGCTTGGGGGGCTCTTATTGGTAATGGGTCAGGCGGCCAGGGGGTGTGTGGAGGAGGGGGCGGAGCCAGTCCGCGCCGGGGCGAAGGTTGGCCGATGGGGGTAAGTAGAAAGGGAAGAGCGGTGTAAAAGAACAGATATAGAAGGGCGATCGGCGGAACTACATAAGGCACGGGCATTCAGGATAAAGAGATCGGTAGGTGAAACAACAACAACAAACGCCCACTAGGTATAAAATACACTGGGTCGGAGTTGCCCTTATGTGAGGATTGTAGAGATATTTACGCGGAACTTCCCCCCAATGAACTCTGTAGGTTTTTGAAAGGTGGATTGCATCTACAAATTGTATGCTTATTTTACGATTGACCAGGCTCAGAAAATGAGAAACCCTGCACAACATTAAAAAATTCCGCGCCAATTTAAGAGGGGGAAGAATTTAGAATTGGGATCCAGATTCAGTTTGTTTCGTATTGAAAGATTATTTTAAACAAAGTCGCCCCAGGTAAACGTTGGGGGACCACATAGAGTTCAATAGGAATAACCAAGAGATAGACGATTGTGTCTTTACGTGTCTGGCTACAATTAAAACAGAACTAACAAACCACTAAGGGATTTGCAACAAGTGAACGCAATCTCTTTATAAGTTTCAGAATACCATAAATGGTGGAGTAACAAAAGACACTATCGCAAGTTGTATCCGTGTGCTAATGCAAAATGCGGGGATTAACACAGAAAAATATAAAAAACCCGACCCGCATTCCACTATCTTGTCTTCGTTACGGTCTGCTATTGCAAGCAAATTCTGTGCACGATAAGATGGGTGAACTATTGAAAGGCAGCTGGTTGGGCATTGTGGGTGGGTTAGTGTTGTTAGATTGATGAAAATTTTATGGCTAAATTCCAAATTTTTGGTCCCCCCCAAGCTGTGAATTTGAAGAGGGAGGAAATGTGGCCTAATAGCAAAAAATGCAAAATAAGATAGAAACTTGGGAAAGGGGAGGTCGCCCAGGCAGGTGGTCGGGCCAGCGCGTTTAAAGCAGCGTCTGGAAGAGGTTGATTTATGTACATAACTCAAGATTTAATTAGTGCGGCTTGTTAATGACTTCATTCTGTGTCTATAGCCACTTAAGTTTTCAGGGTCAACGGAAATTCAATTAGGAATCATTGAGTCTATGTGGTACCGCGCCCATCGTTGGAGTTGGGGTATACAAAATGAGGGTCCTGGGCGTTGCGTTACCATTTTCACAAAAGTTTTTAACATTTTTTATTGTATAATAAGAACCAAGTTAGGTTTCAGCTGATTTAATTATTTCATTTTTTAAAGGGAATTTATCTAGCCTTGAACAAATGGCATCAGGAGATTGCAATTTTGGTGTGATATTTTACTTTTGTGAGGTTGTAGTAATTTTGAGTAAGTCGGGGGGGACGGTCAGAAGGACGAGTGGTGCCTACGGATGATGTGCCTACGGATGAGTTGGGGGGTGGGGATGAGAGAGAGAGGGGGGGATGCGGGAAAGAAGAAGGGGACGAACGAATAGCACGGCGTGTCGGGGGGGCCAACTAGCTGCCGAAAGAGTGAGGGAGATGCGCTTCATTCTGCGTCCGATTCGATGTATGAAGGAGCACCCCTCACCCTACGATCGTTGACTGGGGTGGTGGGAGCTATACGTAGTTGCAGGTGAGTATGAAAGTCGTAGGCTATCGTGGTGGGTACCGATGTCGTTGGCGTTGCTCTGCTGCCAGATGAGATCTCATCCCGTAAGGCAAATCATCCGTTAGGCGCGCGTATGTGTGTGTCCGGAGTACGGCAACACCACTTTTCTGACCCCGACTGACTCAAGATTACGACACAACTCAAAAAGTTAAAACATATCACCAAAATTGAATCTGCTGCAGCATTTCAAACTAGAAAATGCCCTTTAAAATGAAAATATAATCAGCTGAATACCGAACTTGGTTCTTATGTCCAATAAAAAATTTAAAAAATATTTGTGTGAAAATGTAACGCCACTCTCATTTTGTATACCCAAACTCATGGCGCGGGACCATGAACTAATGCTCTCATTGTATGTCTTGACCCTGAAAACATTTGGATAGACACAAATGAATCATTACAAGCCTTAAAGTCTGAGTATGTACAAAAAACGTAAAATGGCGGCTATTTTTGAATTTGCTACTTAGGCACATTTCCTCTCAAACATTAGCTTGGGGACCAGAAAATTTGGAATAGCATAACTTTTCATTCTATCTAACAACACAACCCAAATGCCCAACCAAGCTGCCTTCATAGTTCAGTTATAGGCACAGAAGTTGCGTGCAATGCAGACGTAGAAGCAGACCTAGTGGAATGCGGTTCATATTTTCTGTGTAAGCCCGCATTTTGCATTAGCACACGGATACAACTTGCGATAGTGTCTTTTGTTACTCCACAGGTTGGGAGGTCTGAACACTGTATAAAGAGTTGCGTTCACTTGTTGCAGCCCTTAGTGGTTTAGTTCTGTTTTAGCACAGACACGTAAAGGACACAATCGGTCTATCTCTTGGTATCCATTTACTCTAATGGTGGTCCCCAGTACACTGGGCGACTCTTGTTATTTAATAATCTCAATAGAAAACAAAAGGAATATGATCCCAATTCTAAATTGGCGATGGTTAATTTGTGAGGGTTCTATTTAGAAGCACTGGTAAATCTAGAAGCATACACAATTTGTAGGTGAAATCCTTCAACATAGCAAGAATCAGTGGGGGAAAGTCCGCGTAAATAGTCTAATACAATCCTCACATCCCATGTGGATGTATACCGCGGTTGGTTGGTTCAAATATAAAAAAGCTTTCATGAACCTTTCACTAGCAGGATGTGTGCTCACTGTTTGACCATTGGGTAGAACATGAATGATGATAAGGCACTTTGCGCTGTATTAATTCCACTGTACCCAATGTTATTTGATGCAATTTGGTCAAGAATTCTATAAGACGCAATTTATACTGCTTGCAATGGATTACCACTTTCTCCCTACTACAAAAGTGCAACCATCGTGGATCTGTAGACCACCTATACTGTTTCTTGGTCGAGTTCCTCCATGAGGCCAAGATGATATCAAGGGTTTTCTCTGGAACTCCTGTGTTTTCATATGATCGCCTGATATCTGCACGCAAGAAGAATTCAAGTTGTCCCTGAAGTGATGACATTACACCCGTTGAAAGGGTAGTGTAGGCCTAAGTGTGTATTCTGACCTTGTTAAAATATTGCGTTCTTCAATAAGCTTATCCAATAACACTAGGAACCAGAACTGAGTAGGCCATTTGGTACGACCATAAGAATTCAGATTGTCAATGTTTATTTTCCTGTTTCAAGCCCTGACCCCTGACCATACCGCTTGCCATACCCTTTTATTTTGATGGGTGGTTCGAAAAGTTAGATCTAACGAGAGCTTCATTGTGTTCACGCTCACACCTGCAACTGCACGCTGCTCGTCTGTGGACTCGTTACAATGTTTTCGGATACCGCCATCGAAGGGGCAATCTATCACCAAATGATTATGATGCAACGGCATATTTTGCTGCAAATCCTTTGTTGCGATTATATTTCCATTCCTTATCCTTTTTAGGGATAAACATTTGTCATGGGAACTGGGAGCACTCTCAAGAATTCATCGATTATTGCTGCCGTCTAGCCTTGCAGATCATCCAGACCACTGTTGTGGTGCGGTCTTGATTGGGGCTGATATTTACGCATCAAATTAAGCACGTTTCTGGTCCACTATCATAGTCGGCCCCGTCCACATCTTGATTAGAACCATGAGGCCAAGCTATGAGCATGTATGGTGAAAAAATCATGTAACGTTTTGGTTCTCTCTTGTGGCGGACCTGAAATCCTCGACTTTTGCCATTCTAGCCTTTAAAGAGTCATTAGATGTAGTTTCTCCTTCTCATGCAGCCGTGGTGGATCTGATTTACCTAGGCCTCCCGACTTGCGCTAGGCGTGGAGGTGGACGCTTTGCCTTTAGCACTTGGTCGAGGATGCAAAATTTGCACCTCTGATTTTTACGGCCTCCTCCCCTTGGTACGCCATTTTTAGCAGCGTCGTTATGCTGCATTAGTGTTCAGACTTTGCGGAAGGGCGCCTCGGTGCCTTTCGGTTGTCATCTGCTTAACAGCTGTCTTGTCAGTCTCTATATCCATGCCGGCGAATTTGCACAATGAGATTTTCTTTAAAATCTGCACCAGTACGATCTTAATCGTGTGGTGCAAGCTGGTGAGGCTGATGCGCATGCGTCGGACGGAGCAGACGTGTCATCAAATCGCTCATGCATTCCATATTTTGCGATACAAATTCCAACACTTTAGTAAACATCAATAACGACGAAACTTTTATATAACTAGAATGTTCCAATAA
>JAMKCH010037601.1:0-14494 GCA_023653785.1 Ophioderma brevispina | reverse complement strand
TTAATAATGGGGTAAGACAAAATAATTTCAAAATTTTAAAACAGTCAATACCTGTGAAATGTCTCTAAGAATAATTGTGCCAAGTTACAGGTTGATTGGTTTTGTACTTTTTTCAAAATCATGCTTCTAAATAGCCCAAAACCTCAAAATATGCATTTACAAAAATATGCTAATTATCAATTAATTAATGAATTTTTCTAACTAAAATAAGGTTCAAATTAGGAAAATGACATTTTTAAATGAAAGTCCATACCTAAAACTATAAAAAAAATGCAATAAAGTGTATTTTCATTTTTTTCAAGTAAATCACTTTTTATTTAGGCTTGGTCTACCTTAAAAAAGGCTCGCTTTTTCCAAGCTAAAACTAAAGGTTCGCTATTCCGAAATCAGATACCGTACCGTGTTCTATATTCCAAATTTCAAAAGGGGTTCGCTATTCCAAACTTTTTAATGAAACAATTGATTTGAAGCAGACAATTTATGACATATTGATCAAGTTTTAGTTTCAAGGGTTAGTAATAGAGTTAAGGTTGCAAATTTAATTGGTGTCATCACCACCAAAACAGATAAAAATTAGTCTGATGTGACAATTTTGTTTTAATCTCATTTTTTTGTAAATGTGGAAATTAAAAAAAAAAATGTTATCTCATAATAATAGTGCAATTGTGGCATCACAGCTTCAAAAAAGTACTTTATAATTCATCATGTTCATTGCAGGGTCCTCGCGATATTCTTATGTTCATTATTCCGGAGTTTCGCTATTCCAGGGTTCACATTGGTGTGCGTTTTTGCGTCTATGACGCACTTTTCCAAAGGTAGACGCACTTTGGTCTAGATAGAGTAAAATTTTGCGTCTCTGTGGAGTGTGGACGCAAAAAAATAGCCACTTTAAAAAACTACACAAAATCACAGAGTTTGCTCTGGCACATGGTCACAATATTGTATCATTTTCACTCAAACAAATAATTATTCTGTTACTATAATAGCAAATCTGTGAAAATAAATATAGGTTCAAATTTGACAGTATTTATGTCTTTTTAAAGTTCACTAAACCCTGTCTCACCATCCCAAAGGGTATTCAAGATACTCCAAAGTAGTTTGGAGTTTAAGGGTCATCAGAGTAATTACATGTACTTTTCAATATGCCTTGTCTAGGTTTTGGAATTGGATGTTTATGGATTGTTTGCAGTAGTATTTAAGCCAATGAAAGTCAATGTTATGTTTCCCGTAACATTTTATGCAAATCATAATGAGGCAACTATTTAATTTTTCATCATTCATTATACGTAATTTTGAAGAAACAGCCATTTTACCAACCTTCGGCACGCTATTATAGCTACAATATTGTGTCAAACCACCACCCAACATTTAGAAATGATTTTGCAACTGTTCTTTGGTTTAAATTCTACTAAAATCACAATCACAAGTTGTGATCACTAGAAGAAACCTTGACATTTTCTTTTAAAATACAAAATAATGAACTTTTTATGGATTTCAGCATCTCAAACGCGGGCAAAAAAATCATAACGCGGGCGGGTTACGGGAAACATAACATCGACTTTCATACGCCTAAAAAAACCCCAAAGCATTCGAACAGTGCTCAACATTGTTAAAACTTGACACGCCTTTAATTTGAAGTAGACGCACTTTTCAACCTCAGGCAAACAAATTTGAGTCCAAGTATAGCCGCACTATTTCAAAACCTAGTGTGAACTCTGCACTATTCATCACCCCAAAAGTCTTGTAGTGTACATGTATTTTAATTGCTCAATGAGGTCTTGAACCTCAAACATTCAACAACCCTCAATTGAAAAAGCTCTTACACTTTCCTCCGATTTCTCCTGGTTCTCCGAAATGTTGGGGGTTTTATGGGGGTAAAAAATACCCCACATTGGTATTAGTTTCATTAAAGCGAATTTTGTGAAATTACCCGAAAAGCACATGAACAAAAAAGCACACAAAATAATCCTAACTAAACGAGAATGCAAAACTGCACAAACGAGTGCAAAACTCAGTGAACTCATGAAACTTCACGAAACCACACGCTAGCATTAGACATGTCTCAAGAAAACATTCAACGCACATATAGCGAGTGCGTAAGTATTCACGCTAAACGATGCGCAGCTGCAAATAGGTGTGCACGCTGGAAGGACCCTCTATCACCCTTATGCACTTGTCAATTTCAATACCGGCCCTGGGGATCCCGGGACATAGCGGGGTATATGCCGGGACATAGCCGGGCATTTACAAAAAAGTATTGCCCCGCAAGCCGGGATGTTAGCCGGGAATGTAAGTTATTTTGTCCCAGCCCTGCCGGGACACTCATTGATGAGAGCTGGGACTTAAGACGGGAGGTACAAAAAATTTGCCCGGCTACTGCGCGGGAACATAAACGGGACTTTAATGCAAGTGTCACACCATATAAAACCAGGGTATCAGTGAGCAGTATCGCCCGTCAAATCGGTAGTATATCACCTTTATATAGCTACCATTGCCGTCCGATCTCTTCACTGTCGTGTTTGTAGTGAAAGGCAAGCTATACACGTAGCACACACGCACGTCGTAGCCTTACGGTCGTCGGAAGATATCAAATAATCCGAGGATTCGTATTTTCAAAGTAAAAAATTGCAAGAAAAAAAACATTTCAAAAAATCAACAGGAAAAATGTTTTCAAAAAAAATTAATATCAATCTGATCACAGAAATTACCCACGAAGGTCGCAATAGATGATACCCAGACAGAGTACGGCATGGGCATATATTCAAGTTAAATAGCAAAGATTAGAAAGCACTATCACAGAGTAGCTGACAAAACGAACAATCACCATGATGATCTTGTTGTGCGTGGCTGAAGTTTCCGGTGGCAGATATGATGCAGGGTTTAGATATTCCTTTTGTGAGTGGTAATGATTCGCCGTGATAATGTGGATTTTTTAAACCAAACTAAACGAGGAGGTTTGTTTCTCAAACATGTAATTTCGATGTGGGGTTGAAGTTTCGGCTCGGTTCTGACCACTCCGCGCGATCCAAAAATGTGAGTATGATTGATTGTGGCATAGCCGGGACCGAGCGGGATTGTACAGAGTTTTAATGCAGTCCCCGCCCCCATTGCCCGATAATAATATGGGGATTGTCAACCGTAAGCCCGGCTAGTTAGTACATGTAGTAGGGCCGCGGATTATGTCATGGACATTAGCGGGGGATTGTACAAAATGTAAAAGCCGGCTACAGGGATTTCGTGTTTGTACTTTAGCGGGGCAAAGGCGGGGGTGTTTGTCAGACAGCAAAATGTAACATTCCTGGCTAAGTCCCCGCTAGTCCCGGACCCCCAGGGCGGGAATGAAATTGACAAGTGCATTAAAGTGCACGTATTTAATAAAAGGAGTGGCAGAGGAGGGGGAATTCGGCAGAGGGCAGAGAAGTTGCAGACGATGTTGTCACTTTTCAAATCCAAGTTTTTGTGCACATATTTCACTCACCAAAACAGCAACATTTGAGAATAGCCCTTCAATGTGTAGAACTTTAACTTGCTCAATGATTCCAGTGTTTTTGTGAAGCTATAAGATTCTGATTTCTGCAGATACCGGCAAAATTGTTACGCACAATCCCGGGTTCTCACTTTTGAGTCTTTGCTTTGCTGCGGTCAGTGACCCTACGTGACACTGGCATTTGGCTACTTCCGAACGTTGATTACACATTTTACTACACACAGGCCATCGGAAGCCTTATGGTACAAAGCATCAATCGGCAGCCAGTGGAGCTAATTGTGCATTGTTATAAAAGCATCAAATTTGGCCAAGGGATAGAATCACAATTTTCTATTTTAATCTTTTAATGTAATTGTCAATTGACATTCCGCTCCTTTTTATCCAAAAACAAACATCCACAGTGTATGAACTATATGGGCCAGTCTTCAATTTGCTGTGGTTCCAAGCCTTGTTTATTGCAAGCGAATGATGGCCAGTGCTAGTCAGGTAAAGAGTACGGCCATTGACGAGCTATCAAAATAAGTCTCCATGCTTTTGAGTAAGCAACAGTCGTGCGCATCCAAATATGGTATAGGTGGGATTACAATTAGCCTACCTGATTGGGTCCTCATGGGTCTACACAAATCAAAAACAGCATTCTGTTCATTCCAAATTTTTGAACGTTTTGTTAGAGATTCCTTTGGTCAACCTGACCAAACAAACATCACACGTCAGTCTCCAATAGGCGTGCTTGATTTGGTTGTCACCTCATGCCCTCACCTTGTTGACAATGTGATTGATGAAACATGGCAATAAGATTTTTTTTTTTCCCATGACATCGTGTGCTCTTTAATAGAAAAATGAAACCCAAACCCCAAAACAAACTGCCGTACAAGGATTACAAAGTTGAATAAAAGCAAATATGGACCAACTGAGAACGAACACAGGAGTTAGTAAGGAGTTCATCTCAAACGATCCTACTAAAAATTCTGTGATGAAAAACTGGCAAATCATCCGCGATAAACTTAAGTCTTATGGCCAAATATGTTCCTAAAGCTTAAAAAGTGGCCAAAAGACACCTGCCAGGGATAACTCCATTCTATTCAAAAGGAAAATGAGGAGGAGCGTGTGCGTTGATCGTCTATACTGTCTTGCAAGAAAGTCGAACTCATCATCCAAATGGCTATTACTTCAAACAATATAGAAACAGCCGAGCTAAAATTACATTCACAAAAGGGCCCACCTAAACTACATCATGAGGTGATTGGAGGACGCTGCGGAGAGACCGAAAACATTCTGGTATATGTTAAACTCATGCTCCGGAACTGAGAACTGGGCTTCCAGCACTAGCGTACTCAGACCAAACTATGTACAACGGATTATGATTTTTAAAGCCAGGCACTAAACAAACAATTTGAGTCTGTCTTCAATCCTTCCAAAAAAACAGTTTACATACCAAAACAAGGGGGAAATCTCAGCCCATGCCGACATTTACTCATATGTTAATCCATCAAGAAGGTGTCTTAACACTGCAGCGCCCTTCAAATCCATCAAAGGCCAGCGGCACCGATGAGATTCCCCCCATATTACTCAAGTCTGTTGCGGTTGAGCTCGCTACTGCCCTGACTTCCTTTTACAGCAATCTATCAACACAGGGGAACTACGGCCAGTGGAGCCAAGCCATTGTAACAGCTAATTTAAGAAGTGCAAAATCAGATCCTGCTAACACTATAGCCAATCTCCCTGACCTGCCTATGCGGTAAGATGCTGGAGCATATTATTTGAGCCATAGCTAAACATCTGAGCCATCATAACATCATCCTTGACTCGCAGCATGGCTTCAGAGAACGACTTTCAACAGTTACACAGCTTTGACTTCATCCATGAATGGGCCACCACACTTGAACATCGTGGACAGGACCCGACGTGATCTTGTAGATTTTTTTTAAGGCGTTCGATAGGTTTCAACATCCGCTCTTTCCGCAAAGTTGGATTTTACGGGATTAGAGGGTCAACACTCGTGGATCAACAGCTTTCTCTCCTTCTCGCCAACAGGCATTGTCTGTTAATGGCAGACACTCTCAATGGGGGACAGTAAGCAGGCGTACCACAGGGATCGGTTTTGGGCCCGGCGCACTATATTTGGTTATCCAAAAGACCATACAAGACACAATTCCACTCTCAAATCCGCGTATTTGCTGACGACAGCATCATCTATAGAGAAATAAAACCAAGAAGAGCACCCAGAACTCTGCAAGAGAAAGAGACCGCAGCCCTGGTACTTGGGCTGCGGATTGGATGATAGAATCAACATCAAAAATGTGCTGTCCTTCAAATTACACGCAAAAGGGTCGCCGAGTCTAGTCCAATACACCATGCCTGGCAGCAGCTTGCTATTGTTGATCATCACGCTTATATGGCAGATCCCTTGCAAGTGATCTCGCTGGAACACTCATTGTCAACAAAGCATCATAAAAATCTAACAGCACCTTGGGCCTCCTATGCAGCAATTAACTCATTGTTCAAAAGACGTCAGAGAAGCTACCCTATGAGTCCCCGTTCGGTCCGCGCCTCGAAATGCATCAGGAGGCCTTGGAAACCCACCACAAAAACAACTTAGTGGACAAGCTCGAGCAAGTTCAGAGAGCAGGAGCACGATTGGTGTTTGCTGTTATCGCAGGACGACCAGTGTTTCATCACTCATTAACAACTTGGATGGGAGTCTTCTTCATGTAAGACGCCTCCTGGCACAACAAGTAATGTCTAACATTCACCAAAACTTGTCAATATCCAGTTCCCAACATGTGTGTTCCAGCAGCTACATTACATTAAGAAATGATCATCAACTTAAGTACCAGATCCCAAAACTCAATACAGATCTCTACAAGTGTGCCTACTACCCAAGGTCCATCTCTCCTCCCTTACGTGTGTGGAAAAACTTACAGCTCAAGTGGTCCACAATTCTACTGCTCGGCCTTTAGAAAAGGAGCCCTACCAGCCATCAGAGCTATGCTTCTCCGTCTGCAGCAAATGATTGTAAACCATTCCTGCCTCCTGTATATACTGCACATTTTGTTCTGTTGTTGACCTGTGTGTGAGTATTTGCTTTCAGTTTTTGCATTGCATCTACTTTTACTTGAGCCACTTGTGGCTGGAGAGCCATTTCGCACTTACATCAGTTTCGCTCAATGAGCTGCAATTAAGGATCAACATACAAGTACCAAGTACCAATATGAGTAAGATGGGCAACCACCCCCCCCCCCCTTCGGGGCGAGAGGAGAGAAGTACCAACATGCCTAGGACAACTTAGAAACATCACAGGCCCTTGATTTTGGTACAATAGTAGCTATGGTTCTCTCTTTCAATTGATACCAAAATAATGAGTACCAACATATGCCTAGCATTACGTCAAAATGACGTCAAAAGTTACATGTTAGCAACATGGTCAATTCCATAGAAACACATAGGGAAAAATTCAATTTTTTGCCAAACATTTGAGTTATAGGGAATATCCCTTTAATGCGGTTTGGGTTGTACTTGATGGAAATGACTAGTTTTGCATAATGAGAGCAACTTTAGTGCTTATAAATAATGTTTTTGAGTGCTTTTTACTAAAATGCACAAATATATCATTTTCCACCTATATTCATTTATTATCATACTTTCCTAACATATGAGGTCATAGTGACGTCATAATGGGAAATGTTGGAATTATGTATCCAATGGAAGAAAACAGAAGAAACTCTAGCTACCCTGTGGTTACAAATTTACAGGAGTCGAGTTCAGTAACGAACAATCACAGGGGGGAGTGGTACCCACCCCTCCCCCTTAGGAAATTTGTTACAAAAATGGCCTCGGGTCGACAAGGGTTAAGTACACAAAAAGTGTTTTAGATGTAGTTTCACTACCAAGTAGATTTTTCATGTTTTTACATTACACACTATTACAATAAAATACAGCGCGCCCTGAAACGCATGTGTGTCTTCTTCCACTGCAGTTTGTGAATGGGGATTCAAGTCACATGGGATCAGCAGAGGTCAATCTGTGACATTGACAGTTGGGATGGCGTGTCAAAGGGTTCATATGGGGTCAATCAGGTCATCTGGTACACCCATATGAGTCACCCCATATGAGGTGTACACCCCCATATGAGTCTTGGGCCAGCCGTTCTTCATTAACCTGTTGGAGTTCATTGATCAATGTGTGAAGCGTATGAGTGCATTTAAGTGCAGGGTTAATAGTCAATAATTTTATGATTGACCCCACACAAATTGCAACAGAAACAATTTTGGTGTTTATTACGGCCAAAATAGTCCAAAAAATAATATATTAAAAGTATACCAAAAATCAACTAGTGGAACATGTAGACAAGAAGGGGGAAACGTCGTACAGGGGGTTATAAAAATTGTTCGAATTGATTTTAAATGATGTACCAATTTATTGGGCTACTCCTACGGTTTAAAAAAGGTATAGTTTGCCCTATCTACGGGTAATAGTTTTGGTACAATAGGCTCTAAACAGTTCAAGGTATCTGGGGTTTAAAATTCATATAGAATGGTCCGATTTTGATCGGATGGTTGAAACTGTTAAATTTGTCCCACCAGAAAAGTAAATGTAAATATATTCTTGGTTGTGAACTTTCTATATAAGAAGTACAGAGTTATGACTAGGACCTCCCATAGACCTGTAGCCCAGTAACATTTTGTGTTCAATTTATGCAACAAAATTAGAGATGGGGCAACCGAGTATATTTTCGGGTCGGTACCATTAGACGGAAACATGTGACACCATGTTGTAGAAACAGAACGGATAGATCTAAAAATTACCCCCATTGTGACCTGAACTATTTTGACTTCATAAACTATTGATACAACCTGCAGAAGATATGGCCAAACTCTACCTTTTTTTAATCATGGAATGGTAACGTACACGTTGGCATACTTTTTCGACGCGTTTGAGACTTTTCATATTTTGACCCCTGTATAACCTTACCCCCTAAAAATATATGTTCATTCCTTTGATTTTAGTAGATTTTGATATGTTGTTTTTACGGTATTCTCAAATACCATTCTGTTGGAATTGATGCGTTGCAATTAGTGTGGGGTTTAAGGCCGCATTCATTCTATTTTGACTGGCCTTAACATTTTACCACAACAGAGACCCACAGACACACTACCAAATATATCCTACAAAATTAATCCTTATGTGCCGTCTACTTGCAGCAGACGAGAGACTGGTAATTTACTGTGATACAGAGTGTCCCAAAAAGTAAAAAAAATACAGAATTTAACTAGAGTTTCTTGGTTCTCGGCTTTCGCGCTCGCTATATTCAAAGAATATAAAGCTGTGGGCCGCTCCATGACCTTTCACCTAGGCATATGACCTTTGACCTCATTAACATATGAGGGATCCCATGGTGCACCTAGGACAAAGTTTGATTTCCAAGTGAACTCCAACTTTCAATGAGTCATTTTACATTTTTAGCATATTTTTCAACTTGACCTCACATTTCATGACCTTTGACATTGGTACATGACTTTTGACATCTTCCACATATGAGGGATCCCATGGTGCACATATGACACAAGTTTGGTTCCAATTGAAAGTTGAACTTGTCAATTGAGGTCAATTTAAAAAAAAACACAATCTTTAAAAACTTAAACATTTGCGTTGACCCCCCCCCCCACCACACACACACGCACCATACAACACGCACAACGGATTGCTAAGGGGTTCCTCCAGGCTCTAGATGGCGACACAAAATTAACTCTTTTATCCCATGTCCTGTGAATTGACCCCAATCTGTTTGCACCCCCACGGGGCTTTGGTCAAGTGATATTTTCTAACACGTTGATGGCCATTAGAATGTTATTTCAGCAGAAGAAACAAAGCTAGAATGGCAAAGATTGCCCTTACTTCCAGTTCATGTGAGCTTTAATCCAAGTGTGCTAGCCCTAATGTAGATCTTGGTCAGTGATCCCTCTACCAGAAGGAACATAGACATGTGTTTTTTATGGTTGTTTAAAACACAGATTTCAAGTAGTCACACTGATTTTTGACCGCCCAATCTGATTACCCCATGAACTTTGGGCCTTTGCGGCCACTGGTTTCAAAACATGACAAAAGGAGTGTTGAAAGTGCAGGAATCTGAGAGGTGATAAGGTAGGAATATAAAGAACCGTGAAGGCACAACAAATGAATGGACTTGTAGCTTGTTGTATATTTACTTTTTAGGAGACGAAGGCTTCTCTGTACAAGCTCGAAATGTAGTTCCTGACTGTTTTAAAATCCAGTGTATAAACCGGTACCATTTCATTAGTTGGGGCACCAGACAATCCGTATAGGAATATGCCAAAGGCGCATAGGAAGATATTTTCAGGATGGGGTTCGGGTGGAGTGGGGCACCGCGAGGCGCTGAGTGGGGAGGGTGGGCGAATGAGGGAGTGAAGTGAAGCAGTGGCTGGCAGCACCAGGGAGGGGGACATTCCCTCAATTTCCCCCCTCAGGCAAAGAAAAATGAAGCATTTTGGCAAAAATCAGCGATTTGGGGCCAAAAATCACCAAATTTGGCCAAATGTTGGGGCCAAAAATTTGTTTTTAAAAATCTCAACTTTGGAAGTCCCTCCCAGAAATTCACTTTCCCCCTGTTTTTCCCCCAGAAAAAAGTCTGCGCTGCCACTGAGGAGGGAAGCTTGGGAATTGGATATGTTTGGTTAAAAGGGTTAAGATTATTGGGGGGCGGTCAGTGGGAGGTCAAGGGCCATAGAGGTGTCACGCGTGTGCTATCTTGTGCATTGAGCCCCCCCCACACACTCCTAAGACAATGATAACCATTAAAGGTCATTGAAATTTGCGAGGGAATGAGCGCTCTATGGTAAAAGAAACGCTATTTTGCGGCTGGTTTAATAGCAGGTTGAATTAGTCAAATAGGAAAGTGGCCCCGAATAGGTGTCCGATTATTGGTCAGAGTGCCCCTGATGACATTTGATCTACATGCTGTTACCCCACATAAGGCCCGGGTATCAATGTATAAGTATACGAAATGTTAACTTCACTCACTAACACTAAAAACAAAATTTTTAACCAGTGTATACACACAATGCACAAGATTAGAACGACCGTGACAACCTGAATTGCCCTTTGACCTCCTCATCTGTTATCACACCTTTGCTCAAGGATACAAGAAATGAACTTGATCCATCACTGCACTAAAAAGCTAGGCCAGGTTCCCTACAAAAAATGTGATCACCAAAATAGCTCGCACAAGCTCGTTGCAAGCTGATACGAGATCGCAAAGAACACGCATTTGCGCACCGCAAGCAATGATGAACTTCTGCGCACAAGCTCGCGAGCTTGTGCATGTCTTACAAGACCTTTCAACGAGCATATGACACAATTTAAAATTTATGCGCGTGCAAGCATACAGCGGTGCACGATTAGCGTGGAATTCAAGCTCGCAGAGTTGTGAGCAGACAAATTTTAGCTTGCAGGTTGCGCGCATATGCGCGCAAGCCAGGAAGTGCTGAAATGCATTGTGGAGGTCAAAGTTCATCAGCTCTTGGATGTAAAGATAAACATGTGAAGTGAATATGTTGGTGTATAATTCAGTAAATAATAATATTCTAGACACGGGGCTGGAATAAGACATTATGTCCATGAAATAGATTATTAGCAGTAACCTTAAAAGTTCATTGGGGGAAGTAGCGGAGTATATATCACTCGTATCAGTTTACAGGGAATACTTTTGAAACGTTACTTAAAGGATAAGGAATTGGAAGCACATGTTTTGTATGGCATTAGGGCTCTCAATAAATGTTTATCCTGCTGCTGTGGACAGCCACTAGTTTCTTAACTGCAGTCAAGATGTGCATATGAAGGTGCTAACTGTGATGTATGCAGAAAACTGTCATTCATAGTTAAAGTGGATATTACCGTGATTTTGTTCAATAATTGAAGTGGTAGATGAGTTATACAAACGGAAATAAACATAAATATCCATGCCATTTATACTCAAGATACAAAAATTAATTTGAAAAGTGCTAATTAAGTGTACAAACTTACCAATGGTAGAAACTTGGACATTAAAGGGATTACCCGATTTTTGTTAAATTTTATATACTGGTATATTTAGGCATGAGTTTCTATAGCCTCCATTGTGATTGGGAAAATAGTATTTATTCATTTCCAATTTTTTTTATTTGAAGAAAAGATTTCACGGGGAAAGTACTTTGTGTACTATAAAAGAGAGAAAGGGGAATATCCCTGTGGGTGTTTGCATGTGCACCGTTGTTGACGACTAGACAGGAAGTGGGAAAATCCCCAAGATGTAAACTTAGAAACTGAGTCAACTTGTTTATGCTTTGAGATGAAAACATTAAGATCAGGGAATACCAATAGGTGATATATGAAAAGTGATGTGATTCAGGTTTGCTTATGCATGAGCTTGTTAATGTCTCTAGTTAGACTGGAAATGGGAAGTCAGTATATATTTGAGATTTGTAGTTAAGTCTCGCCGTCAGCGAATTTCCCGGACGAGCCCTCAATTCTGTTATGACGTCCGTGGACAGTTAATCAAAATACCTTTTAAACACAAATAAATGGCCTTGTGCACAAGTGAACTGAAATTTTATACAAATAAACAGATTTAATGATTTGGAATTGTTCAAGAATTTGGTGTGTCAAAAACAAACATTACAGCTACACAATTAGTTAAGATTATAGGGTTTATTCGTGTTCCTGAGATTGGCTATCCTGGCTACCATCTGACTTGCCAGATCAATATCTTACTACAAGCTAAAGTAAATGCTGAATCCCGGTCTGAATGCTTTTGAATTGTGTCGCAAAAACATGCTAGATAGAAACACTGTAAATTCGTCCGGGATGTGACACACCTTGTTTTCTGTTCCAGAAATTGTATTGTTTTTACTGTTTTTACAGAAAGTAAGCATAATCCAAAGTGTTTTTCAAAAATTCGTGGACGTGATTTCAGTAGGGGGCCTTTTCATTATGTCAAAATTGTTTCATGCCATTTGTCCCTTAAAGCAATAATGGCACATTTTGTTGAGAGCGCCCCCAATTTTCAAAAGTTGATATTTTGGACACAGTTACGTTGGTAATTTGTCTGGGAAAAACGCTACCTGGCGAACGATGAATGCTATAAGAAATGCGTATTTATCTAAAATAAGCGATTTTTTAATTAGAATTGGGATCCACGACAGAGCGGAAATGCTACGTTTTTATGTCCGTCCATGATGAAATAGTGTGATACCTCGAGAAGATAACCTCTAACTTGACTTCCCTGAACCAATAAAACAATAATGGTGAGCGAGACACGTACATGCGCTGATTCCCGGCTATTTCACATTGGAGGCCGTTTCCAGCGCCGTTGAATTATTATCGGGATCCCCGATAATAATTATTCTAATTACAAATTCCTTGGTTTGTGACACATAGACAATTTCGAGATTAACCATTCACAGGTATAATTACTAGCCAGTTACCAATGCAACCGTGGTTAAAAAAATCTAAATTGTTTTGAAAAATTGGGGGCGCCTCTTCAAAAAAATGTGCTATATTGCTTAAGGACAGGAAAAGGAACGACTCAGCACTTCCATCTACCTAATCATTCTCAATGCGTTGCTCGTATTGTCATGGTGATCAGCGCCACTTGTCTGATTTTCATCAGTTTCATTCCGATAAAATAATTCGATTTTTATTGTTTTTGTTGGGCTGAATTTCCAGAATATATCAAGCTGAGTCAGGACAAACGTCATCCGCGCTCCGCGGTCCACAGAGGTCCAACATATATGCATGTCCATCAATCAAGACCCAGCCGTGATTTATATCTTCAGAAAAAAATTATACTGTTTTTAATAGACAGCGTAGAATATGCCATGCGAGTGCGTTAGACGTTTAGGTTCTTGCAAACTCTTATTATGACCAACTGCACTGCACTATTCAATAGCACATCAATGGCACCTTTGAAAATTAGGTGCGTCCTCAAGGATTGTAAAAGTGATTTTTTTGAATGGTTGTAAAGTTTTATATAATATACATTAGCCACTCACCTGAAATGCCTAAGACCATATCAGCACCTAATGGGAAAACAGAAATATTTTCTAATTAATGACTCCGGCGAATTATTCAAGACAGACGAACGGGAAGGGCCGTGGCGTTACCGTTTAACACAGGAAAAACACACCCAGGGTTGATTTCCCACAGCATGCACCATGTTTACCTGCCTCGACCATTGTAATTTTAATATCAACACATTTGTTGATTGAAGTTCGGCAACCATTCCACAACGAACAATAATATTATTTTAATTGATAAGATGCAACACTAGTAATTTTGAGACACCGTGGCATGCATGACCATGCAAGCTTATTGAGCACAATTAGCATTGCATTGTGGTAATTTGTTAAATTCGCAAGGACGACAAATATTATGCCAGGAGGAGATGAAAACCTAAGGAGGAACACCGAATTAAAAATAAAACACTAGAATTTAGCAAATTCTTGCTTGCGCGCTCGATCTAGAGAATATCTAGAGTGGTTGCCTTTTTATTATTATATTACAGGCAATTCCTGCTACAGGAAAATCAAGGTGGTTGACATTCCTGTCAGAATTTACAGTGAATCTAGCATGTTTTGTGACACAAAGCATTAGCCAATTGGGCTTGTAGTAAGATGTTAATCTGGCAAGTGAAAAAAGTGGATATCAGGTATTGGCACATATACAATAGCAATGGTCTGCATGCCTTTTCAAGTTTGATAACATGCTTAGCTGGCCAGTAATGTCAGCATCCGTGGCTGTTATGGCAGAGAAGTGAAGTTACAAGGAAACTAATATTAGTTACTCCTCCTATTTAAAAGAGTAAAATTTGGTCATTGCTGAAAAGAATGAGCAGCGGAGCTAATACCCAAAAATTCTACTGGACGGAAACGTCAAAGGAACCAGACAAGTAGGGAGACCTGATTAAGAAAATGGAATTGAAGACATGAAACAGAAGGCTGAAGACCTGGAATC
>JAMKCH010037600.1:0-18924 GCA_023653785.1 Ophioderma brevispina | reverse complement strand
AATGTAAGCCCGGCTACCCGGGATTTCGTGCTACTTTAGCGGGGACAAAGGCGGGGGTGTCATAACAGCAAAATGTACATTCCCGGCCAAGTCCCCGCTAGTCCCGGGACCCCCAGGGCCGGGATTGGAATTGACAAGTGCATTACACATGGGTCCCATATTCCCCCAAACTGCATCAAAACCCTGGTGGGGGGGTGGGGTGGTACTCACATGTTAAAGATATATGGAGATGATCTACTCTGGTGGGTCATTTTTTCATTAGAAATCCCTAAAAATGGGATGTATTTTTATGAGCCGTTTTCCCGAAAAAATGGCCCAAAATCCAGCAAAGAGATTGGAAATGTTATGGCCCCAGAAAATTCTGAAAAATGGGTGTATATTTGAAGCAAAATCCTTAGAAATGGGTACCTTTTTCTACCAAATGACCCTTAGAAATGGGTATAGGGTTGCGACTCCTCAGCTGCACATCATCCCCGACCAAACCAAATCTGAGTAAATCGGATCAAATTATCCCCCCCCCCCCCCCCCAAAAAAAAAAAAAAAAAAAAGGCTATAGAACTACATTTTTTCTGTGAATCCTTAGAAATGGGCCCTTTTCTGCCAAATGACTCTTAGAAATGGGATAAGTCTTTCAAGTCCCCAGGCTCACATTTCCAACCAAATCTGAGTACCCCACCCCCTACACTAATTACACTTTAAGTGACAAGACATGATCACCCCATTCTTCTTGAACACAATTGGACTGTTTATGACTTGAATTCTGACAGTGCCAGCACATAGGCCTACACACCCATGCACACACACACACTACAAATTCTAATTTGACTTGCATACATGTATAATAGCATTCATATTGAAACAACAAACTTGACCATCTGTTAAACAGCAATTAAAATAACTTTTTACATAAAGAAATCATTTGTAATTTGATTTCCTAATATTGTGCATATCAAAATTTTAGTTGATTCCAAAAATATGTTAAACATGGTTTACTTCTTTCTAGCCCGCCTGAACTTAAGAGTTCGCTTTGCTTTGATTTCTTTTAACTAATTCAATTTCCCTTTGTTAATATTAACAATCAAACTCAATTTCAACCGACATGGCTTAGTTGTGAGTCACACGATTGGCATAATTGATTCAAAAACCATTTACAAGATGTCCCAAGAAAAAAAAGGTTACATGTTAGAAATACCATTACCCAAATAGAGTGCAATATAAACAATCATCTCTCATTTTTTAATGGTTTTTCTAGGCCCTTTCTTATTTTTTCTGTTATTAGAGTATGAATATGGCACAGGAGACTTGTGTCACACGTTGTGAAAAATGGACAAAAGTTTGCATGCAGTCAGACCAGGCTTTTGAGGATTTTGAGGATTTGACCGCGGGGATTTGACATGCTGGCCATCTTGGCTAGCTTTGTGCACATTTGTTATGAGCTAAGTAGATGGTTTGTGTGCTATGAGGTGCAATTATTATGTGAGCATGCTTACAAGTGACATGGAACCGAGCCGCTAAGTATCATATTTTCACCTGTGGCCAAGAATATCGCCTAGGACCCAAAACTCTCACCCCACAAACTCTACTCCATTCTGGTTTTGCGATTTCTGCAATGCACAAGTTTACACTGCTGATATTCCTATATTGATCTATATATCGAGTAAGTGAGTGCAATATCCTGTGACCACTTTGTTAAATTTTGAAAGAACCTGAAACAGACAATAGGGTGTCAGCATTGCATATTGTTCACAGGGAGGTTGTGTAATCGCTAGACCCCACTGAGGTTACCTGGTTACATGTACCATATCACTAGGCAGTTCAGTAACCTATTACGTAATCGGTGACCGATCTACTGCACTGAACGTGTGTGAGTGGTGCGTAGAGAACAAACACATTCTACAGAAATCATCAATTTAATACAAAATAATGCTAATCCCAATGTCATTCCCACTCAAATATGTTGTTGCAGCATATCTTCCCTCTAACATTCTAAAAAGGAATCGAAAAATAAGATGTAGGTTGGTAGCTATCGCGTGAGATACCTTGATAAGTCATCTCACAAAATGATCAAGTTTTCGAGCACCTTTCAACGCCCCATTGGAAACGCATGGTAAACATAGACCACGCCGCTTGGCACCACTTTTGATGAGTTTAGCATTTAAGTTGACTAACGGTGACTGACGAAATGTGTAAATCGGAGCGTTGCGACTGGTTGCAGGCCTTCAGAGTGTGAGTTTTTGGAAAGTTCTGATGACAAGCTACAGCTGGGTGTTTGTTGATTGTGAATCAGATGTGTGGTTGCTGAGATATGGATTTTTGAAAAGTTAGCGATTTTTTTTTTCCACAACGAAAATATTTCCAGAAAATCAACAAGATATGCTAGATTACATATTGATCAAAGAATTTATGCATTTTTTTACAAAGCAATTTGATCACTAACAGCGCTCCGAAAAGAAGACTAATATGAGTAATGCGTAAAGTGCCACCAAGAAACCAGCTTGCATGCCAAACTTGATGCTTGAAATGGCAACACTATTGCAGCATGTGGCGCTCCAACATGAAATCCATAGGGGTGTAAGGCTAGCGACTTCAAACCCCGAGGCATTCGGTAACATGGAAAAATAGAGGTCTTTGGGTGAGAGACAGCCAAATTGCCCATAAATAGTGTTATTTGGACAAAAGATATGCTAAATTATAAAAAAAAAAGTCGAAATTTTCAAAAAGTAGGGTTATATTGGTGTCAATTTTCAAAATTCTCCAAAAAATAGGGGCCTTTGGGTGAGAGTGGCAAACCTTTAAAAATATGGCATCTTTGGGGGACAATGATGCTGAAAATGGGGGTCTAAACAGCCATATACATTTTTCGCATTTTGATAAAAATATGTAAATTGTAAAAATATGTAAATTTTCAACTCATTATGTACAAAGTTGTGTTTGTACAGGTAGGAAGAAGAACGCATGAAAATTACAGATTGATAGCTTGTAAACTTCCTACAAAATGCAAAATTTAATAAAAAATCTCAAATATGCTCATTTTTTGCAACAATATGCAAATTAGGCCTATGTAACATTTCATACAACTCACTCTCTTCATAGTTATGTTGGTAAAGGTTTCAAGGGGAAACCATAAAAATTTCAGACTGATAGCTTGTAAACTTCTCACAAAATGCAAGAAAATAACAAAACTCTTAAATTTTGCACATTTTTGGTTAAAATAATTATGTTTATTAGGCCAATTTAAGAGCATTAATTAGGCTCATTTGGTCCATAATTATGTTTGTTTATGCTCATAGAAAAATTCCTGAAATTTTCAGATTGTTTGCATTGTGATTTTAAAAAATGCAAATTTTGCTCATTTTTGGTCAAAATATGCTAATTAGGGTAAAGTAAGGCTATCGGATAGACTCTGTTGCTGCAAAATTCTGTATATGAGTGTATTAAGAGAAAATCCTGCAAGTTGCAGAATGATAGTTTGTAAGTTTTTCTTAAAGTACATCTATATTAAGAAATGGTTATTTTCCTTTTCATTGAAAAACACAAAATTTAAACATTTTTCCTCAAAAATTATTCAAATTTGTTGGTAAATGGAGAGATAAATACTTGTAATGTTATGTAATCTGTAGGTACATATATCAGGAACATAACCTAAAAAAATCAAGTGTATCCCTTTTATCGTTTAGATTCTGTACATATTTTTGTGTTGAAAGGATACTACCATGGTGCCATGGCAAAATAAAGAAAATAAAAGACTTGACCTTTGACACTTGTTCTCCAAATGACTGTTATGTACGAGTACAAAAATTTGAATAAGTTTGCAACGGAATGTCCGATTTCAAAAATTCGAAGTGTTCTGAGTTGCTGAAGAGTCTCTCTTTCGCATACAATATATTTTAAACCCACGGATGCAGACACTCATATTCACCTGAACTGCCTAATATCACTGTTAAAATTGTTGGACAGGGTCTTTTGGCAAGAGCTTGCACAAATACAATAGGTAAATGACCTTGCTATTGTCCACATTCCCTGCATACCTCTGCAGTTCAAATCTATGAAAATCAGGCCCATCTTACAGCATTGTAAGAATTCAATTGTGACAACCAGTAAATAAAAGTTGGGTTTTTGTTACATTTTCTTGAGGTCTTCGCTTTCTTTAAAAAAAGAGTAATAAAGAAAGAGTATAAACACAGACTTTTTTGTAGCAGGTAATTCAATTAATGGGATCCTTTGAAATTTGCTGGGATTGCTTAAAGTTCAAAGACCACGCTTTTTTCAAAACTTAAAGGGGGATGGCCCGATTTTTAAAGTATATACAAGGCCACAATACTGGACAATCAGCGTGTTTCTAAAAATTTATCCGGTTGATACTGAGAATAGCCAATAGTGCAAAGTTTCTATTGGGCAGCGTTTTCCGGAAAATGCTACCGACCGTCACGGACTGTGATTTTACCAGCTAAAGGTCATCTGCACAAGTCAACCGCTTTGTATTGTGGGTCGTGATCCCGTCGAACTGCCATCCAAAATTCACCGAATATCTGCCTCTCCCCATAGAGAAATTAATGCTTTGGTTGCCTCTGTTGTCCAAACAAACGCCGGAGCGGGAGGTGCATTTTCAGGCATTGTGAAAACGTGAAACAAACCTCGGAATTCGAAAATGGTGGCCAAAAATGTATCCCCGATCAGCAGATCAGTGCGATAACAAAATGCGCTGCTTACGTCAACATCGCTGCCCATGCTGGGACAGGGGTCAATTGCTGCGATCATGTGGCATCAATTTCCGGTCTTTCGCCGGTATGTGCACTCGATCGGAATGCTGTGTGTTTCTATCGGTGTAAACCGTATAATTTCTCCGGCATTATCCTTCCAAAATAAGGATAAATACCGGTGGAAACTTTCGTCGGTATAAGCAAGAAAATGAAGTAGGACGGCCGTTTCTATTGAGCCAATTTAATCCCTTTTCTGGTATAAACTGGAAAAATGGTCCCAATAGAAACACGCTGAAAGACAAGAGTAAGACTGTGATTGGTGTCTGAAATTAAATGCTAATTGCAACTCTCAAGCTTGTGCTGCATTTTTACATGATAGGCTAAAATACTTCAAATGACATGTTTGTATGATGTTGTATCCTCCACTATCATGCAGCTTTGGCTTTCAAGTGTTACGTTAGTTTCAAATTAAAGACACCAAATCAGTGCTATTTATGTGCCAAATTTCATTAAATGCTGTAGTTTGCTATAAATTTATATATTACACAGACATGTTGGAATACAACATTAACATGTTTTAACACTTCTCTTTCCTTATAAATATTTTGAAATGGTTGATCAAATATAAGTGCAAATTAAAGTGTCACGTTAGTTTCAAAGACACCACAAACAGGACAAATTTTACTAATACCTGGTCAAAAATATATGAAAAATTGGACCACCATCACTCACCGTTAATATTTACCGTAAGCACTCGGGTATAAGCCCACCCCCCCTAAAAGGAAGGTTTTACTTCAAAATAGGGGTAGGCTTATTCCCGGGGAGGGGTTAGAACTTGGGAGCAAATATCAGATAAAAAATTACAATATCATTTCAAGAGCATATTATTCACCAGATACCATTTAATGTACACTTTAGTTGTAGCAGATATTACAACATTAAAAAGTTCATTTTCCCATCACATTCCTCAAAGTAATTATACTAGCAAACAAGCCATCCCAATGTGATTTTGTTTGTGTAATTACTGCCACATTGTTTCCTGAATGCTAAAATTACCACCTGAGCTTATATACCTGAGTGTACATGGTAGCTCCTGTATTTTCTTGAAAAACTGGGGTGGGCTTATACCCGAGTGGTTCTCCTGGATATCTGTAATAATAAAAACTGTACTTGACCTAGTATAAAAGATGCTCTATAAAATTTACTTTTATGGAAGACTTATTATGCATTCAACACTGTAAAACTGTACAGTAAGTTTTAATTTGCATCTATTTTCACTGTAAACAATAAATTGCTGGGGCCAAGAAGAGGGTAAATTTGGAATATATTCATCAGGATCGTAGAATGATATGATGACGTCACTCAATCATCTATAAATAGGTCTGCTCAGCTGTGTCGTCGCCAGAGTGAACAAGACTGCTGACAGGAGTTGAAATATTTCGTGAGTACTTAAAAATATTTGGATCTGTTACTCAGAAAAACCTTTTTGATCAAGAGGGTAAATTATTAAAAACCTATCATGACTAGAGTGGATCATCATGCATAGTGAATTTGCTCAAATTTATGATAAATTGATTTTGAAGCATTGCCTAAAAGAAGAAAACTAAACAGTGGTTCTTAAACCACTACTTACGCTGCTTTCTTGATCACATCACCAAGAACATTTAAATTGCAAACTTACTACTTAACACTTAAGTGTATCGGGGGGAGGAGGTATCGTTATCATGCTAAGCCAAAATATGCGCAACTGATTACATACAATTTTAGGCAAAAGTAATTTACTGTTAAAAATGGCACATAAAAAACAAAATGTTGGATCCACATGGATACATGGTACACTTAAGGGTTAAAGCAACATTTGTGGCACTAAAGAATCACTTTTCTGGGGTCTCTGTCAATGTGTCAGGTTGTCTATGTATCTAATCACTTAAAGGCCGACTCAGAGATTTCCTGAGGAGGGCGCCCTCAATTTCCAAAAAAATCGTGTTTTTTTGCATGGACATAATGCTTGTCTATATACTAATCACTGTGTGAAATTGCTAAGCTTAAATCGAATTCCTTCATATAGAAAATCACAACTTTGTTATAAAATTCCGGATCCGGAATTTTTGTTATACACAGTATCCTATGGGACGTAATACTACACATAAATGTTTACTGAAAAAAAAAAAAAAAAAAAATGTAGTTTGCTATAAATTTATATATTACACAGACATGTTGGAATACAACATTAACATGTTTTAACACTTCTCTTTCCTTATAAATATTTTGAAATGGTTGATCAAATATAAGTGCAAATTAAAGTGTCACGTTAGTTTCAAAGACACCACAAACAGGACAAATTTTACTAATACCTGGTCAAAAATATATGAAAAATTGGACCACCATCACTCACCGTTAATATTTACCGTAAGCACTCGGGTATAAGCCCACCCCCCCTAAAAGGAAGGTTTTACTTCAAAATAGGGGTAGGCTTATTCCCGGGGAGGGGTTAGAACTTGGGAGCAAATATCAGATAAAAAATTACAATATCATTTCAAGAGCATATTATTCACCAGATACCATTTAATGTACACTTTAGTTGTAGCAGATATTACAACATTAAAAAGTTCATTTTCCCATCACATTCCTCAAAGTAATTATACTAGCAAACAAGCTATCCCAATGTATTGGGCCCTACATTGATGTCTCTATAGAATAGTTAAAGTTTTAAAATGTGATTTTGTTTGTGTAATTACTGCCACATTGTTTCCTGAATGCTAAAATTACCACCTGAGCTTATACCTGAGTGTACATGGTAGCTCCTGTATTTTCATGAAAAATTGGGGTGGGCTTATACCCGAGTGGTTCTCCTGGATATCTGTAATAATAAAAACTGTACTTGACCTAGTATAAAAGATGCTCTATAAAATTTACTTTTATGGAAGACTCATTATGCATTCAACACTGTAAAACTGTACAATAAGTTTTAATTTGCATCTATTTTCACTGTAAACAATAAATTGCTGGGGCCAAGAAGAGGGTAAATTATTAAAAACCTATCATGACTAGAGTGGATCATCATATGCATAGTGAATTTGCTCAAATTTATGATAAATTGATTTTGAAGCATTGCCTAAAAGAAGAAAACTAAACAGTGGTTCTTAAACCACTACTTACGCTGCTTTCTTGATCACATCACCAAGAACATTTAAATTGCAAACTTACTACTTAAAACACTTAAGTGTATCGGGGGGAGGAGGTATCGTTATCATGCTAAGCCAAAATATGCGCAACTGATACTTAGGAAATTACATAAAATTTTAGGCAAAAATAATTTACTGTTAAAAATGGCACATAAAAAACAAAATGTTGGATCCACATGGATACATGGTACACTTAAGGGTTAAAGCAACATTTGTGGCACTAAAGAACTTTTCTGGGGTCTCTGTCAATGTGTCAGGTTGTCTATGTATCTAATCACTTAAACTTTTTGTACTTGAGATACAGCTCCCGAGCTATCCAGGATGACAGACCATTGCAAAAGCTTTGTCAGCATGCTTCTAATTATGTACTTTTAGTGGCTTTTTCAAATTTTGGTAGCCATTTTTAATTAAGGCAAAAATCAGGGTACCCCCCAGTCTTTCAAATGGTCAAGTTTTAGGATGATGAAACCCCTGAGTATACTGACGGGGGAAAATGGCAGTTTTTCCTGACCTGCGACCCATCTAATACACTACAAGCGTGAACAGAAATTTTATCACACAAGTCTATATGGTATTGACGATTATCACCCAGCCATATCGTTTGTCTTTCAAGGACAGCCAAGGAAAACAAACTTTATACTGATTTGGACTTTGCTTTGGGCAAAGTGTGAGCTAAGTATGTCTGATCATAGACAACATGTCATGCCATCCTGTGGCAAAGTGCACACTGATTAGAAATTGCACCTTTATGAAGTCATTATTTTAAGAGGGCAGTCATTTAATGGGGGGGGGGAATTCAACTTTTTTGGCATAAATTTCTGTATTAACGCTTTGCTTCCAGTCAAATAGTTTACATTATCCCCTTATTTTATGAAATTTTTCCATTCAAAAGTTCATGCTCCCCTCTCCCTCTCTCCTTTAAGAGGAATTTTTTCATGTTCCCCCTCAAATCCTCCATTACCGAGTCCTCCCAGTGTACAATATAATGACCCCTCCCTTAGTTCTAAACTGTGAACCCATGTCATGCACAGCCTATTCCCTGCACAAAAACCTATATATTGTTTAATACTAAATCGGTTGCATTGGTGACCAGTTTTTGGCCACACAGCTTCATAAGTGATTGATGTCAGACCTAAAGCCCCAAATTGCCCATAAATAGTGTTATTTGGACAAAAGATATGCTAAATTATAAAAAAAAAAGTCGAAATTTTCAAAAAGTAGGGTTATATTGGTGTCAATTTTCAAAATTCTCCAAAAAATAGGGGCCTTTGGGTGAGAGTGGCAAACCTTTAAAAATATGGCATCTTTGGGGGACAATGATGCTGAAAATGGGGGTCTAAACAGCCATATACATTTTTCGCATTTTGATAAAAATATGTAAATTGTAAAAATATGTAAATTTTCAACTCATTATGTACAAAGTTGTGTTTGTACAGGTAGGAAGAAGAACGCATGAAAATTACAGATTGATAGCTTGTAACTTCCTACAAAATGCAAAATTTAATAAAAAATCTCAAATATGCTCATTTTTTGCAACAATATGCAAATTAGGCCTATGTAACATTTCATACAACTCACTCTCTTCATAGTTATGTTGGTAAAGGTTTCAAGGGGAAACCATAAAAATTTCAGACTGATAGCTTGTAAACTTCTCACAAAATGCAAGAAAATAACAAAACTCTTAAATTTTGCACATTTTTGGTTAAAATAATTATGTTTATTAGGCCAATTTAAGAGCATTAATTAGGCTCATTTGGTCCATAATTATGTTTGTTTATGCTCATAGAAAAATTCCTGAAATTTTCAGATTGTTTGCATTGTGATTTTAAAAAATGCAAATTTTGCTCATTTTTGGTCAAAATATGCTAATTAGGGTAAAGTAAGGCTATCGGATAGACTCTGTTGCTGCAAAATTCTGTATATGAGTGTATTAAGAGAAAATCCTGCAAGTTGCAGAATGATAGTTTGTAAGTTTTTCTTAAAGTACATCTATATTAAGAAATGGTTATTTTCCTTTTCATTGAAAAACACAAAATTTAAACATTTTTCCTCAAAAATTATTCAAATTTGTTGGTAAATGGAGAGATAAATACTTGTAATGTTATGTAATCTGTAGGTACATATATCAGGAACATAACCTAAAAAAATCAAGTGTATCCCTTTTATCGTTTAGATTCTGTACATATTTTTGTGTTGAAAGGATACTACCATGGTGCCATGGCAAAATAAAGAAAATAAAATACTTGACTTTTGACACTTGTTCTCCAAATGACTATTATGTACGAGTACAAAAATTTGAATAATTTGCAACGTAATGTCCGATTTCAAAATTCGAAGTGTTCTGAGTTGCGAGAGTTCCCCTCCCTTTTCGCATACAATTATATTTTAAACCCACGGATGCAGACACGTAGATTCACCTGAACTGCCTAATATCACTGTTAAAATTGGTTTGACGGGTCTTTTGGCAAGAGCTTGCACAAATACAATAGGTACATGACCTTGCTATTTGTCCACATTCCCTACACCCACAAAAAACAACCTCGGCAGTCAATCTTATGAAATCAGGCCCATCTTTAGCATTGTAAGAATTCAATTGTGACAACGCAGTAAATAAAAGTTTGGGTTTTTGTTACATTTTTTTCTTGAGTTCCTTCGCTTTCTTTAAAAAGAGTAATAAAGGAAGAGTTAAACACAGACTTTTTGTAGCAGTAATTCACTGAATGGGATCCTTTGAAATTTGCTGGGATTGCTTAGAGTTCACCAAGACCCGCTTTTTTCAAAACTTAAAGGGGGATGGCCCGATTTTAAAAGTATATCAGGCACAATACTGGCCAATATCAGCGGTTTCTATTAACATAGACGGTAATTAGCCAGATAAAATTTATCCGGTTTATACTGAGAATAGCCAATAGTGCAAAGTTTCTCTGGGCGTTTTCCGGAAAATGCTACCACCACCGACCGTCACAGACTGTGATTTTAAACCATCTAGGTCATCTGCACAAGTCAAACGCTTTGTATTTTGTGGGTCGGATCCCGTCAACTGCCCTCCACAATTCACCGAATATCGCTGCCTCTCCCCATTAGAAATTATGCTTTGGTTGCCCTCTGTATTGTCCAAATTAATGCTATTGCAACTCTCAATCTTGTGCTGCATTTTTACCTGATAGGCTAAATACTCAATGACATGTTTGTATGATGTTGTACCTCCACTATCATGCAGCTTTGGCTTTCCATATTACGTTAAGTTCAATTAAAGACGAAAAAAATCAGGCTATTTAATGTGGCCAAATTTCATTAAATACTGTAGTTTGCTATAAATTTATATATTAACGACATTGGGAATAACAACATTAACATGTTTTAACACTTCTCTTTTCTTTCCTTGATAATATTTTGAAATGGTTGATCAAATAAAGTGCAAATTAAAGTGTCACGTTAGTTTTTCAAAAGTACGAAACCACAAACATGACAAATTTTAACTAATACTGGTCAAAGATAATATGAAAAAATTGGACCACCAATCACGCACCGTTAATATTACCCGTAGCACTCTGGTATAAGCCCCCCCCCCTAAAGGAAGGTTTTACTTCAAAATAGGGGTAGGCTTATTCCCGGGGAGGGGTAGAACTTGGGAGCAAATATCAGATAAAAATTACAATATCATTTCAAGAGCATATTATTCACCAGATACCATTTAATGTACACTTTAGTTGTTAGCAGATATTACAACATTAAAAAGTTCATTTTCCCCATCACATTCCTCAAAGTAATTATACTAGCAACAAGCCATCCCAATGTATTGGGCCCTACATTGATGTCTCTATAGAATAGTTAAAGTTTTAAAATGTGATTTTGTTTGTGATTAAACTGCCCACCTTGTTCCTGAATGCAAAATTACCACCTGAGCTTATATACTGAGTGTACATGGTAGCTCCTGTATTTTCATTCAAAAATCTGGGTGTGGGGCTTATACCCGAGTTTGGTTCTCCTGGATATCTGTAATAATAAAAACTGTACTTGACCTAGTATAAAAGATGCTCTATAAAATTACTTTTATGGAAGACTTATTATGCATTCAACACTGTAAAACTGTACAATAAGTTTTAATTTGCATCTATTTTTCACTGTAAACAATAAATTGCTGGGGCCAAGAAGAGGGTAAATTTGGAATATATTCATTCGATCGTAGAATGATATGATGACGTCACTCAATCATCTTTAAATAGGTGTGCTCAGCTGTGTCGTCGCCAGAGTGAACAAGACTGCTGACAGGAGTTGAAATATTTCGTGAGTACTTCAAATATTTGGATCTGTTTACTGCAGAAAAAACCTTTTGATCAAGAGGTAAATTATTAAAAACCTATCATGACTTAGAGTGGATCAGCATGCTAGTGAATTTGCTCAAATTTATGATAATGATTTTGTGAAGCATTGCCTAAAAGAAGAAAACTAAACAGTGGTTCTTAAACCACTACTTACGCTGCTTTCTTGATCACATCACCAAGAACCTTAAATTGCAACTTTTACACTTAAACACTAAGTGTTCGGGGGAGAGGTTCGTTCGCATGCAAGCCAAAATATGTGCAACTGATACTTAGGAAATTAGCATAAATTTTAGGCAAAAATAATTAACTGTTTAAAAATGGCACATAAAAAACAAAATGTTGGATTCCAATGATTACATGTGTCCCTTAAAGGTTTAAAGCAACATTTGTGGCACTAAAGAATCACTTTTCTGGGGTCTCTGTCAATGTGTCAGGTTGTCTATGTATCTAATCACTTAAACTTTTTGTACTTGAGATACAGCTCCCGAGCTATCCAGGATGACAGACCATTGCAAAAGCTTTGTCAGCATGCTTCTAATTATGTACTTTTAGTGGCTTTTTCAAATTTTGGTAGCCATTTTTAATTAAGGCAAAAATCAGGGTACCCCCCAGTCTTTCAAATGGTCAAGTTTTAGGATGATGAAACCCGAGTAAACTGACGGGGGAAAATGGCAGTTTTTCCTGACCTGCGACCCATCTAATACACTACAAGCGTGAACAGAAATTTTATCACACAAGTCTATATGGTATTGACGATTATCACCCAGCCATATCGTTTTTGTCTTTCAAGGACAGCCAAGGAAAACAAACTTTATACTGATTTGGACTTTGCTTTGGCAAAGTGTGAGCTAAGTATGTCTGATCATAGACAACATGTCATGCCATCCTGTGGCAAAGTGCACACTGATTAGAAATTGCACCTTTAAACAATGAGTTCAATTTTAGATGGCAGTCATTATTTAATGGAGGGCAGTCATTATTTAATGGGGGGGGGGAATTCAACTTTTTTGGCATAAATTTCTGTATTAACACTTTGCTTCCAGTCAAATAGTTTACATTATCCCATTATTTTATGAAATTTCTCCATTCAAAAGTTCATGCTCCCCTCTCCCTCTCTCCTTTAAGAGGAATTTTTTCATGTTCCCCCTCAAATCCTCCATTACCGAGTCCTCCCAGTGTACAATATAATGACCCCTCCCTTAGTTCTAAACTGTGAACCCATGTCATGCACAGCCTATTCCCTGCACAAAAAACCTATATATTGTTTAATACTAAATCGGTTGCATTGGTGACCAGTTTTTGGCCACACAGCTTCATAAGTGATTGATGTCAGACCTAAAGCCCCAAATTTCCCGCTTAAATTCCGCTTTTTTCCGCTTGTAAATTTTCAATTTCCCGCTTTTTCTCTATTGCCTTGAAGATGTAATTTTGTGACTTTCTATGCAAGCTTGTAGCGATCGTCTTTGATTCATACTTTCTGATGGTCTATCAGAATTCTAAATCAGGTGGGATTTGGAGATCGATAGGGGTCATGGCATGGTAAAACATTGCTCATTTTGTTATGAATCCAATTGTAATATTGAGTATTTTACTTAAGGAAAGTGAAGTAATTTTTTTTTTGACATGTTTTTCTCAATTCATCTCAAAATTGCACTTTCTGCGTTTAACCTCAAATTCCGTGATTTTCGCGGAATTTCCGCAATGCGGAAATCTTGGGGCTTTAGTCAGACCTAACTACCAACTATCATACCAAGGTTTCCAAGGGCATCAAAAACCCAATTTCTGTAGCAATTGGACTTTTACTTCTCGAATGAGAAACCTTCTCTGAAACTTTAACCTCAGGCAAGTTGTTCCAAATTCTTGATTCAAAGACACTGAAGGATCCATCACCAATGTGTTTATAAGATCTTGGAATAGAAAGTCGCTCCAGTCTTGTGACAAGCTAAGTCCTTCCGGATCCGGAATTTATCTTATGTTATAGTTATACATAAATGTTAATTGCATCAAAAAACAATCCAATTCAACTTTAACTTTGGAAATGAGCATTTTAGGTGACTATCTCTAGTTCTAGTTGACTGTTTTAAAGGTGCAATTCGTGATTTCAGCACCTTCTGTTTTATTCGTTGATCACGAGACATCCTTGAGCAAAGCTTATTCTCAAATATTGAGCTGATCCCGATCTGTCAGTTTTGAGTTTTGAGCAATTGTTCATTTCCCACAGTCCCATAGGCAACTGTGCTGTAATTTGTCCGTTTACGGACAAAGCGTAGCTGCCAAGTATCTAATATGTGAAGCACCCTATGACTGTACAGATACCTGCTGCCAACCACCTTAAATCCAGAGAGCGTTTCTTAAGCATAGTCCAACCTCTTGAAAACAGTCTCTAGCCAGATGAAGCAAGAGAGCCGCTTTGTGGAAAGAAAGACTGCCACAAAACCAAAGTAACATCTATTGGTATTGAACCTGGTGAGCATCTCCCACCTGGAGCTGACTCTCAAGGGCCGGATGGCGATGCCTCAACAGAGATTGAGAACCAGAACTGGCAGATCTAAGGTTTCCTTGCAGAAGTGGGGCTACCTGGAAGCAGATCAGGGAACTACTGTGGTTGTGGAACAGCACCACAGACAATGAAATATCTTGAACCTGCCCACGCTTGAGCCAAAAAACAATGCACAAACAAGGACCTTGAGGAATTCAGTGAAGCAGCCAGACGTTGTACCCATCTCTGGCTGGATCATATTTGAGACCACAGTTATTTGTTTGGACACATAGAAGAAGACGGACCGAAAATACAAAATTGCAAATTTTCAATACGATCGAATTTGCACGTAATATTGGGCATCGGTTCAGATGATATAAAAATCTCAACATTTTTAAGTAGTTGGGGGGGGGGGGGACGAGGTTGTGGATCACGAAATGCCCCCTTTAATTAATACACGGGTAGAGAGGAGAGAGTCTTATTTGGATTCTCATCTAGAATCTTGGCCAATAGGTTGGAACACTTTGAATGATTTTCAAGAAACCTGTTCTCCTCGCCCCATCTCCCCCTAACAATGTTGAATGGGGTATCGTCATCAGAAGTCTTGCCTATTCACCCAACATTGTCCGATGGGGGTAGGGGAAGGGTAAGTTGAAGTGGAATGTGGGGCTTTTCAATTTAGTGATAAACTTGTAGGCTCTTAACTCTGGCCCAGGTGAGCAATGTAGCAAATTGCGGTGAGTGTTACAACTAATTTTTTCCAAGATTGTAGGTGGAGTTTGGCGAGAGTCTTTGGATTCTTCTCTATTCAGGTCATGTTTAAAGCAGGTTGAATATCGGTGCAAAACTTTACTGATGGGGTTTTGGGGTTGAAGACCACTATCAAAATAAAAAAATTCTAGACTTAATAGGGTCATCCTCCTTAACAGATTATTGTTGTGACTGGTATCAACATTTAATGGAAAGAGTGTAACTTAGAATTTCAAAATATGTGCTTGTGTGCAAAAAGTCACCAGAAAGTGCAGTCACCATAAGCAGACTGCACATTGCTCAATTCTTAAAGGTTGCGTGTGTGTTCCGATAGTCTTTTGGGACCCCAAGATTTACAACGGAGTTGTAAGTACGATTTTGTATCAGATGAAAAGGCCCGTATTTTTCTCATTGTCATCATGAAATTGAGCCCTCAAATCCATTCATTCCCAAGATATAAAACCAAAAGAATGCACATTTAACTGTTAACCATATTAGCACAGTATTTGAATAGGGCTTTGGGCCCCCCAAATTTTATTCTTGCATTATTGCTTCTACAGACTACATGGACCATCAAAAACCACAAGTTGTTTCCCAATGTAATTGATGTGGTATATGTGCAAGGGCCAGGCTCTTGTATTCATGTACAGAACACAAAGACCTAAATCGGAACAAGACCTGTAATGGGAATCTGATTACTCTTTTGGCAATCATTCCAGTGTGGCATGGCACTTACGTACTAAACTTCTCCAAGCACAGAAACTTGGTTGGAGGAATTAGGATTAAAGACCGAATCTCAAAAGGGTACTAACCTGTGAAAAGACAACTAATCTCAGATAATGACCTTTACAGCACTTTCAAAAAGACAATTAGTATTACACAGTCATCAGTTACTCTAAACACCACTCACTTGTGGTAGGGGAAGAGTAGTAACCGTCAGCGGGTCTGGTTACCGAGACATCTCCAGATACTGCAGACTTGTTTATACTATCCTCTTGATCCTAGGGAACCTCAGCGACAGTTTCACCTTCAGTTGACACTGATGACTGCTACAGTCTCAGTGTGACTAATCTCTCACAACGGAAAGGCAGGGAGATGCCGGGCAAAGTTCACTTTTTAAAAAGCCGACTTGGTGTTGGAACTGACAAAAAACATACAGATTGTTTGCATGAGAAAGTTAATAGAATAGGAACACCTTTTATTTTGGAGTCTGTACGTTGTAATCACTACATATGTGTGTGTTTTTGTTTGTGTGTGTGTGTGTGTGTGTTCAATACCAGTCACACTTCTCATCTTTAACAACCTTGTAAATTTAAATATTCTTTATTTGCCTGTCAATTTTATTCAGTCCCATTCATAGCAGATATGTAAGCCAATGATCGCATTTATGTTGGCATGCAATGTGCACAGCAATTTGCTTTTATAATAGGTATTTGAGTAATAATTTCCTTCTTGGCCATGGCACACCGCAACGTTGCTTGTTGCGCTAACTGCGTTACGTGCAACCCAGTGGGGGCTCATTTTTGGTCGGGAATTGGGGAGTGGAAGTGGGAGTACCTAGTAACTTGGCAAAAATGTTTTGACTCCAACTTATATAAAACAGCACCATGACAGACAATGAGCCAAAATATAACCTGGATCTTATCTATTTTTCGTTTACATAAGCGGTATCTGAACATGCTTGCAAGATAACAATTTTCCAACATGTATCACTGATTTGTATTAACTAGGGCAATGAGCCTGACCTCCATGATAATAGTAAATCTGAAAGTTATGTGGCCAACCTTACAATTGACTAAAAATACAAAAAATATGTTGTTCAATCGTGGCCATTTCAAAGGCCAGTTTTAAAGGTGCACTGGGTATACTTGTTGGCTGGTGGCGGGGACTGTAGGCACTCCATATTTGTGCTGGGCCGGTGATCTTGTCTGGGGCTAACAAGCCTAACACGTGAGACATGACTGAAAACAGCCGAGTGACACACTTCACACTTGTTATAGGCATGAGGCTGAGGCGGTCGTGTCATTCGTTGGTTGATATCATGTGCAGGCCAAAATGCACGCAGAACATTTAAAAAGAGAACCTGTTTTTTTTGCATCCTTATCATGTCTTAGACACCCTACAGTGAAGCTGAATACGTCCTCTTTCCGTCTTTATGTAATATATGATTTAGATTTTTCTGTTCATGCACGCTATAGTAAAATCAAAGCATCTTTCTAGAGGGATCATTATGATAGCAGGCAAATTTCAAACATAGTTTTGGGTTTTTTTTTACTTTTTGTCCAATAAACCTTCGAAACATTCTTGATAGGTGTTCTACAACCTATCAATTGCAAATTGAGGGAAATTTGTATCCTCAAAAACAAACCCTTTGGTCCCTTCTAGAGGCTCTAGGCACTAGCCTCCTCATCCTCGACCCACTTCACAACATTAAACCCAAGCTTTATGGTAACCATTACATTTACATGCGTTCCTACTGTCACCCATGGAAGACCGGATTGAAAAGCACACACACATGTCCACATGGCTCATAATTTGGTTTATTTACATGCTGTATGCTCAAAATTCCCAATTTGTACCACAATAATTGTTCTACAGTTTGCTAAATTTCCATAAAAAAACAAAAGTGGGATTTTTGTGTGCATTGTAAATATCATGATACTCCACATAAACAAGCACCACTGCCAATCATGCCCATTGTTTATGGTGTTTGACAAAGCTATTCATATTCATAAGGTGTAAAATGCCTGGTGAGTGACCATCAATCAGTGGCCTAATCTTCTTATTGTCCAGTAATTACAGTCTACTCCTGTCATATGAAAATAAACAGTAAAATGATGTCAACAAACAAGTCCATCACAACTCCCACAAAACGGGATTTATAACACATCCCGATCGGGATTTTAGAACAACCCTAACGGGAAACTATATAGTTTGGAAAGGTCAAATCCTGCAATGTGATTGGACAATTCTGATTTTTTTTTGCTAAAAACATTGTACCACCGGGGTATTAGGAAAGTTTTGGGGGTCAATTTTGACCAGAAAAATAAAGTTCTTAATTATGGCATCAATTTGTATGTTCACTTTTTAAAATTTAACTAGATTTTAAGATTAATATTTAAAGATTTTTCCAGCATAGTCTCAGACCATCCCCTTTCAGTTGCCACCTTTCGTGATCACATGTTAGAAATCAACATAATAAGGAGAAACCTATTTATAATATTATTACACTTATTTTATGATATTTTAAAGCTTGATAAACTCAAAATTTATACTCCCATTTTTTTTATGATTCCAGTAATAGCTCATATAAATAAATGCAACGAGTTGCATTTACTTATGAATATGCCCAGCTTCGGTATAACACGCGCATACGAGATACAATTTTGGTCATAATATTATAGAGCATACTCTGTCTCATAATATGCCACGACATCATGTTTTTTAATCAATAAAAAACCCAACCAACAGATTAACAATCTATA